>AFBI03000007.1:898860-970592 GCA_000230595.3 Edhazardia aedis USNM 41457
GTAAAACATTTTAATACAACATATTATATATATTATTATATACTTAATTTATAACTACAATACATTGTTTCAAAGTAATTTTATTTCCTTAGAATTTTACAGCGACAAAACCAATTCAATGCATAAATATATATTTTATTTGCAAATATTTAACTAAAGTTATAATGTTTTTTTTACAATTAAAAACTTGGTTTTTTTGCTAATTCTTGAAAATTATAAATGTTTTTATCATTTTAAATCTTACTAATGAAATTTTATGTATTTTAAGAAGATTCGTTTATAGATGATACTTTTATTTTTTATAGCTCTAAATAAATAAATTCTTTGTTTATGTTGATCAAGAACAAGCTTATAAGACTTGTTTTAAAATAATGTTAACTATTTTTTAATCTATATTTTTATAATAATATAATTGGGATTGGTGATAAGTCAGTCGGGGAAGCCAAGAAGCCTCCTCTGCCTATCAGCGAACAATAATGTAGCTCGGAAGTATAAGAAAATGTAAATTACATTTATAATATATATTTAATCTTGAATTTTTTGAATTACAACACAAATTAAACTTAGACACAGTAGCTTGTGTTTTTGCACACAAAATTTTTAATTTATTTTTGGATGATAAATGCTTATATTTTAAATTCTTAAAAATAAATGTTGAAATATACGCCCGAATCTGATTACAAATAGTAATTATTACTGTAAAAGATGACATTGATAATTTCACAGTATTCTATATTTATTTTTTGTATCTTAATATGCTACCTGTAGTTATATCTAATTTTCCTGTTTCTAATCTTAATAGCACCTCATGATATGAATTTAAAATATAGTGATAAAAAGTCTTCATATCAAGGGATTCATATATAATATTAGAAAAGGAAATTTAAGTGCTAGAAATACAAAGAAATTCTTCGTCAACAGCTTTATTTATGCTGATAGCTCCGACTTTTGCTGGTCTCAATGTTTTTTTTTGCCTTATTTGTTTTAATTCTGGCTGGATGCCATCTGCTAGTTTTCTTGTATGAATCTTTCTTTCTACAACTTAAAAAGTTGTAATCGTCACTCGCATTATGAGAACTTTTTTTGGTTGTTTATAGTGGTTGCAAAATATACGTGATTTTCAACCCGTTATTTTGCAATTTCGCCAAGTAATATATTGCAATGATATTAAGCTTGCAATTAAAACGTTTTGCAAATTAAATTGTTAAGTTTGTTGACGCTGAGCGTCCAAAACGTCCAAAACTTATGCTAATAACTAGGAAAAATACGTTATAAGCGTAATTAATTAACAGTATGATAAATTTGTCTACATTTGTACTTTATTGAAATTCTAATATTATTATAAATGCAAAAACAATTATTTCATGATTGGTTTGTATTGTGAAATAGCGAAATGCTTTGAATTCTTTTCTAGAAAAAATAATAGTATAAATGTATTTAAATAAATATTTACCCTCCAAAAAATATATTTTTAATTCTTCATAATGTCTTCGAATAACAACAAAGTTATTTTCAGATTTCGGTTAGGTAGCAACTTATCCAAAAAAATTCAAAAATTTAAAAAAAATTACATGGTCTTTTTAACTTAAACACGTGTTATTACAATTCCTAAATCTTTAAATTTTTATAGCTTTATTATACCACAAAGTATATCTAAATAGGCAATTACACGAATAGAATTAAAAACTAAATTTTTTTATTGAAACCAGTGTCATTACACTTATTCGAAAAAAAAACATTAAAATATCCTTTCGAATATAAAATTTATTTTAATTAATTACGATAATAAGAAATTGTTTGATGTAACTTGAAATTTTTAAAAAATGTCTATCTGTATGCACACACACACATATATATATATATATATAAATCCTCAATATTTTAGTTTTTAAGTATTTACAATTCACAAACCTGACAATTGTGATAATTAATTTTTAAAAAATGTTATATATATAAAAAAATTCAAATCTTGCACATCTATTATGAAAAAAATTAAACATAATAACAATGAAGGTTTATAATATGTAGCATACATTTATTTGTACGATGACAACAAAAATATGAATTATTAACTTAAAAAATTTATTTAGAAAATTGTATGATTTTAAAAACTATTTTCTGTAATTGTTCTGAATTGCTGCGATATGCATCTTAGAATGCTTTTTAAATTGCATTTTTTGCTTATGAAAACTTTTTTTGTTTTAATCTCAAATAAAACCAAATATCACTAGATATTTATGTTTCAAGTATGAATTCTATTTGAAAAAAACGGTATATATAAAGTATGGGAATTTGATGTTTTGATGACACGAGAATTCGCTAATCTAGAGACAACTTAAATATATCATAGATATAAAAGAAAAAAGTAATAAAAAAGTTATATGAACACGTGATAACCAATAATCGTATTTATTGTAAAAACATTTCTTTTGGTACGAAATTTTTTACAAATTGAAAAAGAGCAAAATATCTTTATTGCTTTGTTTTTTCATTAATATAGAATTATATATGCAGGAAATTACAAATTTATTTATGTAAAAGTGATTGGTATTGGTGTTTCTTCTTCCAAATTTTTGTTTAAACATAAAATTGAAATTCAGAGAAAATCATTTTCAAATTTAAAAAGTAATACTTCTTGCATTGAAAAAGTTGTATTTTTCAAATATTATTAACAACGTATAACTTATTTTATCGTATAATAACTGTTTGGTTATCATTGATCGAATTCGATATAAATTTGTTTCTAACCATTTGTATTAAATCGAGAAAACTGATTATAAAAAGAACAAATAGTACTTGCACAATTTTTTTTGGTATAACAAAGAAATATTTCTATATATAGATAATAAAAAAAATAAAGAAAATAAAGAAAAAGTGCAATAAAAAACAATTCTATTTTTTATCCTATAATTACGCCAACACATCGAAAAAAAAACAACCATTAATATCTGTTTTATTTTTCAATGCATAAGTAAATTTCTGCTTGACATATTTTTTATTTCTATTATGTATAAAAATTTAGACAATTAAATGTCGATGAATATCCTAGGTTAAGATAAAAAATATTAAAAGATTATATTCATTAATAGGAAAGTACATGAAAAACAAAAAAAATAAGGATTGAGAAAGAATATCATCATAACTAATTACAATTTAGAGGTTTAAAACCTATATGACACAAAGAAAATGAAGAAATAATACCTATATACTAATTTAATAAAGTAAAAAAAAATTTAACAAAAAAAAACTATTTTTTCGACATTAGTTGAGCAAATATTTGAATAAATTTAAATGTATTTTGCTATTATTTTCTTTCTAAATGGTTTGATAAATAAAACTAGAAGTTTCTTCAAATTATTACCTATAATCGAACGATAAAAAAACTATATCATTGTGTTATTTATAAGATTTTGATTGGAGAAATATACATATCATATTTAAATAATATAATTAAAATAGAAATCGCATTCAAAACTTAATTGTAAAGTTTTCATCCATCAAATTATATAAAATATGTTAAACGAGATTCAACTCTCAAATAAAAATATTATTTATTTTATATTATGTTTTACAAAACATTTAAAACAAAAAAAACACAAAATTTTTTTGATAAAAAATATATGTATTTCTAGCAATATTAAAAATATAAACAAACAAATATATACAAAAATAAACAAAATGTAATATTTAAATCTAACTTAAAATAATCGCAAAACACATGTCTTGATTAGGTAGAAACATTATAAATATAAAAATTGTGTGGTTTAAATTAGCAAAAAAAATTAGGAATCGTCCAAAAACTTTATTTTGCCTTTGAGAATTGCATGTAAATAACAAATAGCATCATTTGAAGCATTGTAAAGGTCAAAAAAAATATCAGAAATATATTATTGGTATATTGTACTTTTGTTCGAAAAAATAATAAATTTTCGTTACGGCATTTGAATATTCAATGAAAATCAAATAAAAAATAGCCATATTAATTTAAAATACAGATTCTAAATATAGATATTATAATGTATTAAATAATAAACCAACAATTTTTTTGTTTTATTAGATCAGATGTAAAAAATTCTATATGTTTAATCTATTTTACGTGTTTTAAAGGTTGGTAATCACTTCTTTTTATTTTTTTTAGATATATTATAATATTGCAATGTAGTAAAGTTTGATTTTTGCGAAACTTATTAACCTAGATTACCTATTTTTGTATTTTATGAAAAAAAATTAGCATCCAATAAAAACATAAGTGAAATGTTCCTAAGATTTATCCTCATATTTTTTCACTATAATAACCTTAAGATTGCTATAGCGAAGTATTAAAATTTTAATTTTTAGTTCATATTGACACGATAATTAAAATCAGAACATTAAAATTTGAAGTAAAATAAAAATTCTTAACATTTTATTTACATATAAAAAATATTATTTTTGACATAATTTAGTTCGATTTTTAGTTAGAAATTAGCAAAACTAAAATCTCTTCTTGTGTGTATATATTTATACGAAAATATACGACAAGAAAATTTTCATATTGAGAAAGTTTTTAACTTTTTAACTCTTCTTATTATGAGAAAAAATTAAAGAAAATAAAATTTCGAACTTAAAAGAAAAACTGCGAAATCATGTTAAAAATGCTACGAAGGGTGTAAAAGAAGTAACAAAAAATTCTATAGGGCGAAATATATTTTGATTCGTCTAGAAAAATCTACTTTGTGAGTTTTTTTGTGCATTTTTACACTTTTTTTTCATTTATTTGTTACATTGGTTTAAACTTTTGTATAAAATCATCAAACTTGTTTTTTAATTATCTTTAAGGCTTAAAAATAAACAATAAATAAATTTATAAGAAAAATAATACAAAATAATGATATTCAGGATAAAAAACAACATATGATAGTCTTCCTTTTATGTCTGGGTGTTTTAAGAAAGCATAAGATGATTGCTGTTCTTTTCCAATATTGTTAACAAAATTGATATACAAAATTATAGATTAATATTTTTATTCACAGATCAAACATTTTATTATTATTTATTTGCAAATAAATAGTTTTTTAGCCTTTCTTGTTAAAAATTCTCAAACATATGATCTAACCTAAAACAGGTTGATCAAAAAAATGATTATAGTGATTAATAAAAAAATCATACTCATCTCCTGAATAATAAATTAGAAATCACATTATAATTGACAGGTAGTTAATCTTTTCATTGTTTCTTTTATGCTATTCATCTGCTATTGTCATCCATTTGAACATATAAAAGGTTTTTTTTATCGAAAAAAAAGGAAAATAGTGTCATTTATCTATAAGGATTGAAAAAATTACATGTTTTGTGCTAACTTCTGCAATATAAAAAATATATTTAGTAATTTAGAAGTGTTTTTTTATTATTGTCAAATATATTTATTTGATTGGAAAAATATTTGAATATCAAATCATTACATTTTATAAAAAAAGCTAACGTAAATAATTAAGTAATTAATAATATTAAATTGATAAAAAATATTTATTTAATTTTATAGGACTATTTTTAAGCAATAAAATATGTTTTATAAAATGATAACGAAAATTAAAAAATAAAATAGTATTGGCGATGAATTCAATAAACTTTATTGATCGAATAAATTATAATCTCTATAAATCGATTCATTATTAGGCAATCATGACTTTGCAAAATATTAAAAAAAATATAAAAGAAACATCAAAACCTACTTTTTCCAATAAAAAGAATAAAATAAGCATATGATTGCATTTTTTTGTCAATTTAATCAAACTATTATATAAAAAGAATTTTTTATACCAGAAAAAAATAATCCAATCTCTTATGTTGGTCACTTTTAGCCGACCTCAGATTTACAAAATGAATTCTGACCCATTTAGATTGTGTAACAAGCTTTTATTTCTAAAAAATATTTACCCTTGGTCCATATTTATTCGAACGATATAGAAAATTTTTCATTAAAAACTAAAAATATTTAAAAACAAAGGCATCAATTATCCTTAAACCCATTCTATATTGTTCTAATCCATATTTATATGTAAAATCATTTTCTTTAAGAGAATTTTTTCGCTTACGAGTAAAATTCAAAGATATAGATAAACATACAAAGAAGAATTTTTCTAGATTAAAATATAAAATAAAACATAGGATATATTTATCCACCTTTTAAGGCAAGTAATTAATGTTTTTAATATTAATTCGAACTTCTATCTATATTAATATATTTTTTAAAATTAATTTTTTTAGCATCCTTTTAGAAAAAAACCAATGTCTGCAATATTACATTGTAAAAAATACTATATTAATCAGCCTTCATTAAATACATGAATACTTTTTTGTTTGATAATTACAATTTTTTTCAGCATACTAATCCTTCGAGATTATCTACAGAAATTTTCATTTTTTTATGTTTAATTTAAAAATATATATTAGAAAATTCATGCAGTACCATGAAGTCAAGTGATATTAATAAAACAGGCAAAGGTTTTTAGGATTTTTATAATTTGTTTTTAACTATTCATATAGATTGTTTTTAGGCTAAATCATTATATTACTAAGTAAGTTTTAAACTGGTAATTGATACTTCTTTCGTAGTATTTGTTCTTCGTAGAATCTTAAAGGTATTTTCTTTTTTAATATCTTTTTTTTATTAAAATAAATTATTTTATCGAACAGAGAAATTTTGCATACTATTCAAAGTTTTTGCTTTAAAATTACTTTAAGTCAATAGAATTGATAAGCCAAGTATAAATTAACATTATAATACTTTTTGATTGCCTTTAAATTTAAAATTCTACATTTTTATTCTAATCTACATCAAAAACCTTCATTTGTAAAACGATATCAATTTATGACAGTTAGAAATTATTTGCGAATTTTTTAATAAAAACTCGAAACCAACTTAGAATAAGATATATAGAAAAATTATTACTTTACTAACATGTAAATTTTAATTTATTTCTAAATTTTGGGTTTTTTAAATTTTCACCAACAAAAATTATTAACAGCAATTAAAAATATAGTATTATCGACCTTAAAAAAAGATAAATATATATTTAAATTCTGATTCAAAAAAAATCGCATGAAAGCAAAGATTTAGAAGTATTGCAAAAAGTAGAAATATTACAAAACGCTAGAAACAACATAACACCACAAAACCAACTAAAAAAACAAACCTTGGTTGCTCATGTCTGCCTCTTTATTTTTCTTGCACAAAGTGCAGTTTTTGCTTGAGAAAAATACGACAAGTAACAAATTTAAGCATATAAATCGAATCGATTTATAAATTCTTTTTCACTAAAAATTAGAATTTTGTGAATAAATTTTAATCAAACTAATGTATTCGCAATAAATTTGCAAAGAAGAATTTATAAAAATTCAATTTTATTACAAAATAAAAAGAAATGAAATGAAATTTTATTCATATCTAGCCATTCAAAGGCACAAATTTGCTTACGATTTTTTTAAGAATTATCTTTCTCATCTTAAAATATCTAAAATTCACGGATAGCAAAAATAAAAAAATGTAAGAAAATTCAATCTATTCTATTTACAGTTAATTTCTAATCTTTTATTATATAATTTAAGCCTAAGATATTCAAAAGTTTACTAAAACAATTTGATCGATGATTAATTCATGCAGAGAAATATTTTTTAACAGCACCTATAACTATTTTGTAGATTCTTTATTAAATAATTGGATATAAAATACATTTTAAAACCAATATTTTTCTGCAAGATAAAATCTTGATTCTCGGTATTCAGGAATGATTATTTAAACTATTTATAACTATATAATGTAGAACAAAAAATCAATTAATTTGAAAAATTGGTTTTTATGAAAAATTTTTATAGATGTGGTTTATTTTTTGTTAAAACTAAATTGAACCTAAAATATTATTTCAAATGTAAAGTTTTTTTTTGCAATTCAAACAAAAATCATAAAATGTACATTTATTTTTTTCTTTTTGTATTTATATCTTTCTTATTTACTATTTAAATTTTAATTTTAAAATTCTGATTATTTTCAATATCTCCTTTTTTGTTGAACCATTACATGTAAATCACAGTGTATTTCTTAAATTATTTCCTATAAATAACTGATATAGTTTCTTACAATAATTGGTATATAACTCGTGATAGTATTTTGCTAAAGTCAAGCGATAATAATGATCAAAATAGGCACTATAGTATAGTTTATAAAATTCACGATAATATTGATCATAATATTGTTGAATGTATATCAGAAGTTCTTTGTTTTGTATATCAAGACATTCTAAAATTTCTTTAATAGCAATTTCACCAATATCTATGTCACTTTGCAACATATTTTGATCGAATCTATTTTGAATTATCGAAAAAACAGGTGTTTCTTGATTCATATGTATTTCATTAAAATTTTGCATATCTGGATTAGTACATATTGATTCAGCTGTTTTTTTCTCTTTTTTTTTAATATTATCTATTGGAGAGCAAAAATTATATGCAATGAAAAGAAGAAGAAACATTTTAATGGGTAATTGTTGATTATCTTATAATTTATGCAAAAAAACTGTCATTTTATATTAAATTAAATAAATGAAAAAACTTGTGAATCAATATACTAAAGAGTATTTATTACTGTTTTTTTTAAAGATAAGTTACACTATTTTAACATATTTATAAGTATAAACCATTTAAAATAGATAATAAGAGTTCTTTAATACTTGTTTAAATTACGAAAAATCACGAAGTATTTATGTTATTTTTTATTTTTTATTGCGGGCTATTAAATTATGACTGTTTTTTATGACAATCAAAAATACATTTGTCTTCATTTGATTAATTAAAATAATATTTACATTGAATTTATAGTTCTAATTTTCTTAAAAAAATTTATAAATTTCATTTCTTTTTTCTATATTAAATAAAAAATTGATAATAGCAAACAATGCATGAAAAAACATCTTTTTATATTTTAAGCACTCAAATTTAATAAAATTTCACGCATCAAAAAATTAATTAGAAAATATTCTTTATCAAAGATATCACAGAATTTTAAAATTTAAATATAATAAATTAACATAATAACTATTAACTAATTTAAAAAAAGTTTTTTATTTATAGATAAAACACCAAAAAATGTTCCAAGACTTAATAAATAAAATATAATTGTTTTTTAGTACTGGCTTCGTATAAAAAAGTATCCAAAACATCTAAAAAAACTTTCTGCTGACGATCTAAATTGGCCTATAAAACTCAAAATTGTAAAATCACACATTATAACTAAATTCGAAATAGGAATTTATGGTAAAAAAAAATTTGATTGGTGAAACTGACAAAAAAATCAGAAAATTTCAAATTCTTTTAACATAATAAAAATTGAAAATGTTATTTGATATAATAATACATTTTATTTTGAAAAGTTTTCAAAATAAATCATAATACAAGTTTCTAATTCATATAAATTTTGTACTTTAAAAGTCTTAAAATGACAGCATTATAAAAATATCAAATTAACTCGGGGTTTTTATTATTTTCAGTTTAAATAATAGAAAATTAGCAAAAAAAACTACTGTTCTACAAAAAATTTAATATAATATTTAAAATAAAAACAATTTTTTAAGATTGTATCGATTTAATATTTTTGTGTTTGACGAAATTTGTGTTAATTACATTATTCTTTTGATATGTACTAAAAACAAAAAAAGGAAAATTGCAGCCAAAACGCTTAAAATATATGTAAAACTATAGTTTATTTAAAAATTTCGGTTTTTATAATTTTAATTTTAGAAATATTATATATTTATACTGAACAAGAAATTATGTACTTTCAGGACAAAAATAAAAGTTTGACATCCAATCTAACAATAAAATAAGATTTTATGAACCCCTAAAAAGGTATTCAGTTTAATCATGTGATGTTTGCATCTAATATTTCTTTTAAATTACCAAATAAAAATAAATTTTTAAGCTACTACTAATTTGCTTTTAGCGGTTCACCATAAAATAACTTTTGTCGAAAATACGATTTAAAATTTTAGAAACTTTTTGTATAATTTTTATTGTAAAGTTCAAAAATTAATACATTATAAAAAAAAGCTATATTATAAATAAAATTTTGTAATATAAAAATTTAAAATTAAAATTACTAAAGTTGTTGTTAGATTATTTTTCAAGTTTTTTTCTAAGTGTAAAAAATAAACTTATGTTGAAATTAAAGATACAAATCGAAATAATTGTGAAAAAAAATAATGCATTCGATTTAAAACGAAGAAAATTGGTAATGAAAATTAAATGTTCTCTATTTTTCTTTTTTTTAAACTTAAATGACATAAAATCAAATTTTAAAATTTTTTATCCTTATGAATGTGTGTTTTCAATGATTTAAAAAAATTATGCAAAAAAATTAGAATCTGCACAATATGCATCTTTTAAAAAATCGTTTACAATCGAAGTTTAGTGTGCCAGACAAGAAAAATTTAATAAACACATGATTTTTTATTTTAGAAAAATTTTTATTCATATTTATAATCTTTGATGTCTTTTACAGACCAAAACAATAATATATTTTATGTTATGAGTGAAAATTACTGATAACTTTACTATCAATAAAAGTTGATTTATTGACAGCTATTTGATCAAATTGAATCAAAGTATCAATTTGATCACAAAAAAGATTAAATATTGCTTGTTCATATAAAGACAGGAGTTTTAAATTTCTTCTAGCCTTCTAAAAATTATTCTAGATTCAAAAAACCGTGTCGACAGAAAGGTCGTCCCCGATCATCCAACCATCATAATAAAAATACCATCAATTAATGTCAGAACAAAAACGAAAATCAAGATTATAAACAAAAGTAAAAGATATATAATGATCTGCATTAATTTATCACAATAAGTATTGCGTATTCTAATACATTTGCGTTCATATTATAGTGAATTCGTGTATAAATTATACAAATTTTATCTTTTGTGTTTTTTTGTTTTTTTATCTTTTTATGTAAAAACGATGTAAATTTTTTGTAATATATTTCACCACAGCTTTTTTAATTTATAATAAACATCAATAGTCAAATGTTATATGTAAAAACCATGGTTAATAAGGTTACGATGTCATTCAAAAATTGTTTGTAGTTACCATTATACATATTTTTAAGCACCAAAAAACAGCTAAACGTGAGAAAAATTTGACACATAAGCGTGTTTTTATAGTGCTATATTCATTTTATATGGTTTTGTAGATATAAACGTACTTATTCTTCAACCTCATCAAAGAATTAAATAGGCAAATCTTCAGAACATCGATTAATAACATTTTAGCAGATGATTTCAAAATATAAAATTAAGAATACATGCAGAATACAGCAATATTCCTCATTTCTTAAATATTGATATGCGATTAATGGAGCCCCTAATTGATGCAAGCTACAATATTTGTTTTTTTAGTTGTTGGCAGTTCCTCTAACTTGCGAATGTTTGGTTAATTCCTGTTATTCGTTTTTGAATCGGTAACATTGTTGAAAACTCGATTAATAAGTGATTAAATAAAATTATTTATTGTTCATCTGCCATATTTTAAGCTATTTGGTGCATATTTTCGCAATGTTACGGATGTCAAGAACGTTGCCTATTTATAGAACAGTAAATTAAACAAATATGCCTTCTAAAAACAATAATTTAAAAAGGTTTCTTCAGCTCCGGCTCGACTGAACCATGATTATCAGTGTTTGTAATAAAAAACAAGTTTTATGATTTGCATGAAATGTGATGTCATTTCCTCCTGAAAAATTGTAAAAAAATAAAAATATAATTTTTAAAATCATACTTTATTTTTAGGATTATATTTAAAATATAAAAAAATTTGAGTATGGTTTTTTTTACACAAATTGACAACATTCGTGCGATTTGTGGATTCGTTATTTTAGTTAAGTACAAAAATTAAATTACTTTTGAAATTTTTGCTCTTTTTGTTCCTATTTTTTGTATTTTATAGATAAATTCTGTTTCTAATTTATTCATATTTATATTACTAAAAAAGATATATAGAATTTTCCTACTACAACGCATATGCAGTAAACCATAATTATCATATATATTAAAAATCTTTAATATAGTATGAGAATTATTAAAGGATAATTTGTAACCTTAGATTTTTATTGTAAAAATAAGCTATCTTTGATTTTATAGAAAATTTTGTGACAATAAAATTTATCTTATGTTTTTTTGCAAATACAAATTGAAAAAAATTTTACATGTTTATAAATTGTCTTCTTTTCAATATTGCCTAATTAAAGGTGCTTAAAGCTTAAAGCACATATTTTTCATAAATATGTTTGAAAGATAAATTTTTTATATAGTGTCTATAATATTTTCGATTATATTTAGTTAGTGGTATTTTATTTTATATTCAAAATATACTTTAATAGAAAGACATTTTTTTAAAGAAAACTAATTAACGATATAAACTAAGCTTATATGAGTCAATTCGTAAAGTTATAGTTAAATGGAAAAAAGAATTTCTGTAAATAAATAAAATAGTATTAGGTTACAAAAAATTCAAGTAAGTAATATCCAACAGCGGTATCCATCTGATATATTTAATATTTGTATAATATTATTTAAAAATTCAATTGTTTTACTTCTATTATTATATGCGTAATTGTAGTTTTTTGTAAATTTATCAGTTTTAAGATTAAAAGAATTATAGTTGAACATTTATTTATTATATTTTTAGACAAGAAGCTTTTATAGTTTTAGCATAAATTTGCCATTTTATTTTATATATGGCAATTTCATCAAATTATATTGAATTGTGTTAAATGAGTTCAAATTATGTTAAAACTTGTTCTATATTAATCAGGAATATTTTATTTTAAAAATACACAATAAAACTAGTTTTTCTCCAAAAGGTTGTCATACAACATTAACTTTGCACAGTTTTTACTAAATTTCAATGTGTAAATTTTTTTTTAATATTGATACTTTTCTAATAATTCTATGACATCTTAATAAAAAAAATATATGCGATTATATAAAACTTCGTATAAATAATGCGAGACAATAATTTTTAGAATGAAAAAATTGTTGAAATTATTTTCTTGTTGAATTGGTTAAAATCTTTTACTTATAACGATATTACTTTTGTTGGCAAATGATATATTTGCCATGCTTGCAAGTCACGGATATTTTGGTATTTTTCTGCTTCTTTCTAAAACATTTTGACTATGTTTAAAAAATTAGGTGTCATAAGGTGGTTATTAAATTGTTTAATAGCTATCAAAGCTATGAAACATAATTGTGCAAATCTTAGAACAAATAATTATGTGTTTTGAGTAAGCTATATAAGTTTTTATAAATGAACAAACATACCAAGCAAGAATCATAATCGTTTTAAAAAGTCTTCTGTGGATGCAGCTGCCAATCACAACCACTTTAATTAAATTTTTTATCAATTGAATTAAATCTATATATTTTGAACAATCGGATATTAAATGATGTATCTTTATATAAATAAACCATTTCATTTATAATAACAATGTTTTGTATGAGTTGGCTTGATTATAAATTGAAAAGAAATTCTTTTAAAAAACATTCTTTGCCAATTAAATATTTTTTATAAATAAAAAAATTTCTGATTTTCCGATAATAGCTGTTCATGTATCAATTCTTTTTTTATCAACAGATTCTCTATTTTTTCAATTAGTACAAAAAAAATGTGAATCAAATTCAATCAATGGTGATTAAATAGTGGGTATCCAACAAAATCTGTTTTAAATTATATATAATCACACAATAATGCAACAGCACACATAAAAATCACAATAGATTTGAACACAATTCTAATTAGTTTATATTATGTATATTTTTTTGTTTGATACTTAGAAAAATAAAAAAAGGCTTCTAAATATATTTCATTTATATTTAACAAAAAAAAGATATATGTATTTTAATGTATTTATTGAATGAAAAAAACTAAATGCGAAGGTACAAGGAAACAATTGTAGACAAAATGTTTTTAAAAATTGGCTATAATTTTAAAACATAACATGTAGCACATAATCTTACAAATACGTGTAGATAGTAATTGTAAAAGATAGACTTAAATTTTTTTTCGTATATTTGTAGGTAGCATTCAAAAAACTGTTGTTTATGTGCTTATAGGAAGTTTACATATATATACACATAATAATAATTTAGAATAATAATTAATTACAGAATGAAATGTATGTTTTATTCTATATAAAAAAGTATAAAAAAGAAGAAATTACAATATTTTTTTTTACAACAAATCATAATAGATTTCTTATTTTCTATTTTTCACATAGCTACACTTTGAATATATGGTGATTGATTTTTTTGTGAAGTATAAAAAAAATATAATATTTGATTTTAAAATTACCCCCATAATAATAATGTATAACAAATGAATGATACATAAAATCTTAAATAATCGTAAATGGAAAATTATTGATACCTAATCACATTCTTTATATATTGTGTGCATTGAAATAGAGGCAAATTTAAACTAATATTAATTTTTTGTAATAAAAATACACTTCTCGCAAGCAATCTTTAAATAAATATGTCACAAAAGTTTCAAAATATACAAAATTGATCAGATTTACCGAAATCAATTTTTTAGATATATTTGACATTAAGTGAGTGTATGTATTTTAAAATGAGTTTTGTATAGTGGAATTCATTGTTCCCACGTTGGCATATCTCTTCTGCCTTGGGTACTCTTCGTACAAAGAGTTGTGTTTATAGGAATTTAAAAATACGATTTTCTAAAAAAATATTTGAAATATGGTTTTAAATATACTAAATGATGAGTCATTGTCATTTATGTTTTCAAAATTGTCAGCGATTCCCCATTTTTTTTTCTTGTCGGAGGGTGTATCTAACAACTTTTAAATGTACTCTTCTAATAAAAATAAGCAATTTATAAAGAAAAAAAGAAAAACTATGTTATACTTTTATAAATGTATTATAGTCACAATATATTCAAATTTTTATATTTGTTGTGCATAATTGTGAGCGTAATTTTGTTATTTTTGTTGTTCATGTTGATTGAAAAAGATTGACTATTTTTATCGTTGTTTTTACAATTGTTTTTCTTCTATTATTTTTTTTTGAAAGAAGCTCAAGTTGCTTATTTTCACAAATTCACTATGAGAAAGAAGCAAGATCAATCGAAAGAAAATCTTTTTTTGTCGTTGACGCTAGAATTTTTATTACTAAAAGTTGAAGATAGAGTCAATATAATAAAAAGATTTTTACAGGATAGTATAGAAAGTTTTTCTTTGTCTAAAGTAGCATTTAGAAAATTTATATAATCTTAAAATTCTATTAAATAGTCTACAATAAGCATAAATTGTTTTGTAATATAAATATTTCACAAGTGCATAAAAATACTACAAATTTGTGCAAATCTGGAAGAAAAACAATTTTTTTGTATTTTTAGGTATAAATATTGTAGAATTATATAAAACCATTGTTTAAAATTTTAGCATCATTCGTTTTTTATTTCATAGTGTAGTAAAACATTGCAATTAAAAAAAATAAGAAATAGAAAATTCTTCAGGATATATATATTTAAAAGAAATCCTTATGACATGAATTAACAGACAGATAAGAAAAAACAATTTAGGTTTTAATCGTTCTTTGCTGTAATGTTAAAATGCTGAAATAAAAATATTAATACCAAATAAATTTTGTGCTTATAGAAATAATTTTTATGTGCTGATTTGTGATAAAAATTATTCTTTTTGTGAATTTTTTTGCCTTTGAAGTACAGAAAAATATCACTTTTTTTAATAAGAAAAAAAATTATGGTCAAATTTCTCTTTTGGGGAATTTATATTATGAGGTTATTTCCATAGTGTTTCTAATAGATACTATGATTTTTAAAAAAAGTTAGATAATTTGTGATGTTTATGCATAATTTTCTTTGTTTAATATCTTATTGCATGATAAAAAATACAAAAATGTTTTTTAAAAAACAAAGATTTCTAACATGCCAAAAAAATAGAATTTCTTAGGAAGATATAAAGCATCAAATGACAACAAAGTTTTTTATATAATTTTTTTACTTATTCATTTATCTCAATCAAAAAAAAATCTGATTAGAATGTGCAATATTTAAAACAATCTAATATCTGAAAAAATTGTAACTTTAAACTTTTTATTAAAATTGAAATATTTCTTGTTTTATTAAGTGTATAATACATTTTTCTTGATCATTTTTGATACTTTAAAAATGTTAAAGTAATGGAACTTTTATTTGTTGTGCTATCATTTTGTGAAGAAGAACCCAAAGTCTATACTTCTTCTCGAATTTTGTATAACTAAATTTTTGCTGTATTGTAGAGATACAAAATAAAAAAAGTACTGCAAAAAACAATGTTTAAATAGTCAGATATTTTATTATTATGTTTGAAAAACATAGATGATTTCAACATAAAAGAATATTCTAACACATAAATGAAACTACAAGAACAATCTAAACCTTTATCATTTTAAAAAAATACAATAGATTTTTTGAAATTTTTGATTATAACAAATATAAAAAAATGTAAGTTAAAAAAAAGTATTATGTTTACTATATATAGTTAATTTCTTAAAAATTTGGATATTCTGTTGTCCAAAATGATCTAATACGATTTTTTATTTAAATAAATATTATAGTAAAAAGTGATGTTGTATAAATTAAAAAAAAATTGTATTTTCATTTTGACGATGATTGCAATTGATGTGCTAATTAACTAGACAGTATTTTAAAAATTATACTCAAAAACCTCGTATTTTACGTTCAAAAATATGCTTCACGCACTTAAACTTTATGAATTGATTGAATAATATCTTAAAAAAAATTGATGTATTTTCCATAATAATATATGCAGAAATTTTGTTTTTTTTTCAATAAAAAATATTATATTATTGCTCAAAGATATTATATACTTTTTCAACATACAAAATAACTATCGTTTTAAAAATTGAAAATATTACATAATAATGTTAAATTCAATATTATGTTTTTTATTGTTGTATATAATATTCAAAACTACTCATTACCTGAATTATTTATATAAAAATTCTTTTTTCGTGCTTTGCGACATACAAAATCTTTTGTTAATGCAAATTTTTTTAAAAAAATATTATTAATAAAAGAAAAAAATGTACAAAAAGCCTAAATTGCGATGTTTAAGTATTTTAAGATGCAAAAATCCATGAAGTGGATCTAAATAAAAAGCTATTATTTATAAATAGTTATAGTGTCATTCGTCCGTTAATTATCTAGGCTCTAATAAATTTTATATTGCATAAAAATAAGAATTTTTCAGATCATATTAATGTCAAAAATATTTTTAGGACAATTTTGTTTTCGTTTTTTGGTAATTTCTTACAATGCGTACTTACTTGTATTTAAAAACTATGTTTTATATTATATTTAAGAAAACAATTTGATAAAACCGGATAACTCCTGTTTACAGGCATTTATTTACGTTATTTACACAATATAAAAAATTTTGGACACAAACTTCATCATGAATATTAATTTTTGCCATATATTGTTCCCATAAAATAACTATGTCGCGAATAATAAAAGCTAATTGGTTTTTTGTGGAAAAATGGAATAGCAATTAGCATTTAAGATTTTCGCTAAAAATTTTCAACATTGTATATAAGTATTAAATAAATTAACCTTTACTTTCTGAATAAAACCTTGAAGTCCAACAGTAGAACGAAAAGAATTATATTTCATTTTTTATTCTCCACTATATGTAATATATTTATTTTTTTAACAAATTTTTTTTTATTTGAGTTTAACTTTCTTTTAAAATTTTCTCTGTAGAACTTGAATAATTAATATTGTTTGTGGTATAGTTTCACATCAATTTATGATAATTGTATGGATTTATGGAGCTACTACAAGCATTTTTATGAAAAATTTTTAGGAAATTGTTTTTTTTGTGTAATAACATTATTCTGATATATTTAAAAATATTTACTTGTCTATAGATATATCTTTTCACTAAGTTAATATTAAGTAATATCATTTAACTTTAAAATGTTAGATCCGATAGAAGACCATTGATCGTTGTTTTATTTTGAGAGCTAAATCTATACTATCATATAAAGATCTGATAAGTGCGTCCTGAACAAGCATGAATAACCATAAATAAACAAATAAATGAAAATTATGTTTATGTTATTGTAATTTTCAATAGAATTTAGCATATTTTAGGTTTGATAAGTTTATTCATTAACAATAATTGTATTTTTTTATATACCGAAGAATCTTTGACACAGGAAACAGCTAAAAATCCTTTTTTAAAAACAACTTTTTGTTATTTATATACACATTAACATCTTAAACATGCGATTGTTACTTTTTTCGATAAATATAAATAAAAACACTTTTAATATATACCTTACATTTTTTATGTTTGTAAATAAGGAATTTCTTATTTTTTTATTATATATAATTAGTATTTTACGCTAATAAACATGTTTTAGTCAAAAATGTATTGTTACTTTACAGATTTCCCTTGGTTTATCCGTGTAAATGTTGTAAAATTATAATATCATGTTGTTTTTCGACATTTAATATATAAATTTTATTGCTTTGTTTTCTATATCATAACTATTTTGTTTTTGCCTTTAAGGATAGTTATTAATATCTTAACTTAAGCAATCAAACTTAATCTAAAGAATAATTAAAAATTTCAAAATCAATTATCATGTCATATTTACTAGTTTTAAATTTGAATTCAGTGAAATGGATAATAAAGTGGTAAAATTATATAGTATTGTTAATGTATGATATATAATAATATTAGAAAATAAAGTTAAATTTATAATTTATCAAAGTAAAAAGAATTAAAAAGACCTTAAAAAAATTATATTTTTTTGTATCTTCTTTATTTATATAATTATACTAAAGACATGCTAAATTTTTTAGAATCATTTTTGTTCTTTGTCTTTTTTTATTTTTATCAATACATTTATATTTTTATGATTAATTTTTGGTTTATTCTTTTATTGAGAGATAAATTCCATAAATCTACTTAAACAGTCTTTTATCAAATTAACAAAATCTTCTTTTTATTGGATTCAGAGGATTTAGATAAATTAGAGAATAAATTAAATTGTTTTTGTTTTTGCATATCTTTATTTACCAAAGTATTTAATCATTTACATCCGGTTAATAAACCAATAATCAGATATCAAACAGACAATTTTTAAATGAATAAAATTTTTCAATCATTTTAAACTTCAATTTCAGAACATCATTTTCTTTAATAACATGTGTTTTAACCAACAAAAACATTAGATAAATTTTATTGGTTATTCTAAAAATATAGCGAATAAAGTATTTTATAAAATATAAATTTCAATATTATTTGATATGATAAAAATGTGGGCATTTTTCCACATCAATTTCTTATGGGTAATTTTATGAAAATTTATAACATGTTAATAAGACTTACAAAGCGGTCAAAATAAAACACATTAAATCTTCATATCTCATTAATGAAACAGTGCTTTATCTCACCGCTACAGTAAAGATTCATTAAAATATTGTTCTCATGAAGTATATTTTTAAAAATTAAATTAAACTAGTTCTCTTCGTAATTAAAAAACTATTTTCAGTCTAAAGTATTTTCCTGTTATATTATTTGTAAAATTTTGATTCATGGACAAAATTATCTTTTTTAAACGTAATTTAGTTGTTTAAATGCACAAAAACATAATTACACATCAGAAATATTTTTTTTGTCAGTATTTTTTTCAATTTGTTACCAAAATAATTCACCTTTACTATACGAAATCTTTATAATATAAACATTTATGTTATATAAAAGATTTTATGACTTTAGCAATTTTTTTCTAATTGATTCAATATCATTATAGTTTAGATTTTTTCGATTAAAACATGTTTTTATTGTAATGTGCATCAATAATAGATTAATAAAATAATCTTTTGAATGCAAAAAAAATATAAAAAAAATTGTCTGAAAAAATCGGTGAATCTCTAAGTATTTTATTTGAATTTTTTTGAGAATCAGAGTAAAATAATCTATTCGAACAATTTTATTTTTTTTAAAAAATGTCTTTTTATATTTTTTTCACTTATAGTCAGCCAACAATCCTGAAAATATTTTTTATATTTCGACATTAACTTTACATTTTAATCAGATTTTTTACTTGGTCCTGGTACCTGATTCGGATCGTAAATATCTAATCCTAATGATTTACTATTATTGTTAGCACTTCTTATATTTTTTGAATTACTTTTTGCATTTTTTCCTTTGCCTTTGGTATCAAAATTAGAATTTTTATCCATTTGTGATTTATTTTTAAATATATTTTCAGATTTAAGGTTTCCAGTTGATAAATTATTTTTCATATATTTTGATGATGACTCATTTTTAAAGGTTTTTCTTTCTACCGAATCAGTGTCTATATTATAAACATTTAAATCAACACTATTTCTCGAATTGCGCGAGTTTTCGATACCATTCAGAGCCATTTTTTTTGAAATAGAACTGTTAGCAGCATTATTTTCATTATATTTAAGTTCTTCTTTCGATCTAACAGAATTACCAAAGCTATCACTAGCCATGTTCCTATTAGCATATCTACTATCTTTTTTGTATCCGTATAAATCAAAGCTATTTTTTGCAAGAAGTCTATTAGCCAATTTTCCGGCTAAATTTTCTCGTTCAGCATACCTATGAGCCAGTTCTTGTAATTCGCTTTTCTCTTTAATCAATGAAATAGAATTTACATCTGGTAGTCCCGTTCTATCCGATTCTAAGGTAGCGCTAGCGTCATGGCCAAACAACTTTCTTTGTTTTAAATATAGTTCTTTTTGTCTATTGAGATCTAATGATTCGATGAAATCGAAATTATGCTTTTTATTAAGTAAATTATCAATATATTTTGAATATTCAGGATCATTTTCTTCAATTTTTGTTGTTTCTTTGAGGTTTGTATTTTTTGGTATAAGTAAAGCGTCTTCTAAATGATTTGCCATATTAATTTTTGCACCTGAAAGTGATTTTAGAACGTTTTTTTCAACTATATTCTTCTGTAATTCATGGTTGATTAGAGTTTCTAGTGGATTAATATTTTTTGTGCTTTTTGTATTGTTATTTATGAGATCATTGATAATTTTATTTTCAAAAGGTCTTCTCTCTTCACTTATTGGGACAGATGGCTTTAAAACAAAATCGGACATTGTGTTATTACTTTTCTTAAAATCAATCGGCTTGAATTTTTCTGCGATTAAAGCTGTTTTTAAACCTTTATCGCTATCTAAGCCGTTATAATTATCATTTTTTTGCATTTTATTTTGATTTTTACTTAAACTTGATGTTTCTACTATTTTTTCAAGCAAACTTTTTTTAATTGTTTTATCGGGGAAATGAGAAGTATTATCATTTTTATATTCTTTTGGCGTTAAATTTTCGGGGGTTTTTCGCACTTTTGCCAACAAATCTTTTAATCTGTCTTCAAAAGATTTCTCTTCTTGCTTTGGCGAAAGAGCGGATAATTTCTTTTCTTTTTTAATTTTTTCTGGTAATAGCGAACTTTTTAATTTTGGTGCAATTTTTGATTTGCCAGATTTCAATTCTTGCGGAATATCTGTTTTTAAAGACTGTTTTATGTTATTGGCTTTGTTGGATTCAAGACTTTTTGTAGAAGAATTATCTGTTTTAGATGGCAAATTTTTTATATTGTTATTTGATAAACTATTTTTGCTTTCAGGTTTAGACAACAAATCACCAAATATTTTCTTATTATCTAATGATAGTGGAATAGGTATGAGATCATTGCTTTTTGGAAAAGAGTAGTTTTTATTTTGAAATTGTGATGCCTGAAATGGATTATTGAGCATCGGATTATTATTTAAATAATCATCAGTTGGACTTTCCAGAATTGCATTGATATCATCTTCTATGTCGTCTAAAACATCATTAGCAATATTATCTATAAATTTTTGTTGGAGATTTTTCAAATTTGTCGGAACATTTTTTATTAGCTGATTTCCCAAAACGTTTTTACCCAAATTAGTTTCATAAAAATTTATACATTTTTCGGCCACCTCACAAATTTTATCATCCAAATCTATCAAAACAAGATTTTTAAGATCAAACTGGTTATTCTTAAGAATTAGACCCAGCAATTTTGATTTTAAATCCTCACTAATCATTTCCGGAATCGTATATGTCATAGAAAGAATGCTACTGCAAGGTCCCGCATCTAAAATAATATTATCTTGCAAAGAAAATCCTTTGTCACAATGAAAAACAAAAATTTTATTTCCTATCACACCATTCTTCAAATAATTTAGGACTTGGAGTGCTTTATTACCACGAATAATTGCTGGACTTTCTAGGCTGCAAAGTTTTTCATCATCTTCAATATTCAGATCAGCTGTTGATAATTGCGAGAATTTTCCATGAATTTGAATATCGGAAGGAAGCAGAGTGATGTTCAACTCATCAAAAATACTACCAAAAAACATTATAGCCGCAGAATTTGTGTTTAAAGATAAGCCACGCACCGAATTAACATATTCTTGAATATCTTCGAGAACAAGCTGATCACAATGCACGTCAATATAAAAAATTGAAGTTTTTGTGTGATTGTGGCAACTTTTTATATTCAGCTGTTGTTTTGATAAAATAATTGGAATAAATATGAAATTAAAAAATATGTTCATACGTTAATCAAGTCACATACATTATTAACAATCATTTCATACTGTATCGTAATCGACAACCAATTATTTTAAGCATTGATTTTATTGATTTGTCGTCTATTTCTTTCTAATTTAATTTTCTAAAGCAGTGTATAACAAATAGAATTCTTTCTTCCCACTTGATTATTTTACATAATATGTATTTATTGATTGAATACAACACAGATGATTTATAAGATTCTGATACAAATGTAAAAAACAGCATCCATTTTGTTAATTTGTAATTAAAAACATATTAAAAATCTAATATTGGTCACTAATTTATTTACGAGAGAAATTTACATATTGATTTGAAAATTTAAAAAAAACCCGATTTTAAATTTTTATATAAAATAAGCTATCAAAAGGTGAATTTCTTAAATATATATACAATTTTTTTATGTTTTTATTAAATATTGAACAGAATCAAGTATATTAATGTATAGAAAAGTTTTATTAGATTAACTATTGATAACATTCTTATCTAAATTGAAATTTTATGATCCACTTATGGTTTAAACACATATTTTCCTATGAACTTTCGAAAAATAATTTTTTTAAATATTAAACCTAGAGCATTTTAAAAAGTTTAATTTTTGTAAAATGTATTAGCAAACAGTCTATTAATGTATTAAGATAATAAAAATTATAATTTCTAGAAAAGAAAATAGTGTTTATTTTCAAATTTTATTCACAATAATTTTTTTTATATAATGCTAGTCAAGTAATCATAACTATTTGTTTTGATCAAACACTAACCTTACAAAAAATTTATATCATTACGAAAAATATGGTAACAATTTAATAAAATAAAATGGTTTTTTTATATATCTGTCAAGGCTTTCCGCTTAGTCTGTACAAACACACATTTTTACCATATAAGAAATTTGAGCGCACCCAAACTAAATACAATCGCGTTCGATAGCTGATTAATTTTGTTAAAATTTATTTTTTAACAATACCAGATGAAACTTAATTTTTCTCTGCAAGGTCGGTGTTAATTACAAAAGACATCAAAGGAAATATTTTTTTTTCAAACATTTATGAGTATTCAATAAACTTTAAGGATATGCGCATTTTTTAATATTTTATATAAAGGTCTAATAAAAATCAAATTTTATATAGCTCCTTTTGACACTATAAAAACTTTTCTAATGTTTCTCTTCACTTTTTCTGTATGTTATTTTTGCTTCATAAAAAGGAAATAAAACAACGTAAATAAGCTATAATTGATTATGTGAGTGTAAATTCTGACTTTATAACTTATAAATATTCAATAAATGCAAAATTTTTTTTATAATAATATGCATAAACATATTTTTATACTTTAGAATTTTCCTTGAAGCAAATTTAATTTCAAATTGTAAAAGAAAAATGTTTTTCTATATAGATAAAATTTATCATTTTATATGCACAAAGAATATGAATGAAATCGTATAAATATCATATTTTTCATTAAAATTTGTATAATTGGAATTTTTACAGAAAAAAAGAATTTGAAATTTTGAAACAGCGAAAATTCTTTTCAAATTTTTTAAAGATTTAAAAAAGTAATATAAATATTTATAAAACATTTTAAAACATACTTTACAATTATAATTCACATAATTAATACTGAAGAGTTTGGGATTTGTTGAAAATTAAAAATAGCACAAAAAAACATACTTGATCTACCAACTTTTTTAAGTACTGTTTATCTTAAAATAAACTCAAATTTTAACATTATTTTATTTCTACATACGAAAATTATTTTTGATATTATCATAAATTTCAGAAAAGTTTTATATACATACCTAAACAATAAGATTAAATTTTTTACGTCATTATAAAGTCAAAAAAATTACTATTATCGTAATTAAACACATGATAACACCGTCATAGAAGGGTTGCCAGCAAAAAATTTCGTTTTGTTCAAAGAACAAAGCATACACGACGAAAAACACAAAACTGGGGTTTTTAAAAAACCCTGTATAAAAAGAAACTGGAAAAAAGACCACGTAGAAATGATAATGAAACAAAGGGAGCAGTACGAAAACACCGAGTTGGTCAATATAAAAAAAAACCATCCTTCCATACACTCGTCTAAACATTCAATAATTATTAATTCAAAATATACTTTTTTTAATATTTACCTTTTTCGGCACTATAACTCATTAATATAATATAAACACGTTTTAGTAAGCTTTTCTATAATTTTTATGTCTAATAAATAGATCATTGCTTATTATTTTTGTCATATCAATGCATTTGCATATTTTGCGAGATAAAATGTTTTATAGTTTCAAAAAATAGACAATATTTTTTAAAATGGGTATATAGTTAGATATAATATTATTGCTGGAATACCTCTGTGGAGAATAAAAAGAAATAGAATAAAAATATAAAATACAAGATTTATAAAGAGATGATTAAATTATCGTTCCGCTAACGTAAGTTCTATTGAACTACCTGAAATTTTGATGACTTTACTGTGAAATACTGTCTCACTGTCGATTTCGCATGTGTTAGAATACAGTAATTTGTTTCCCAAAATCGGTCCCGCTTTTTCTTGGAAAATCAAATTACCACAATTGGAATTATATAATTAATCCAAATACAAAGATCTAGTTGGTCGATCCTTTCCGGCATGCTTTTCTCGGTTTGTTGAATGATCACTAATCCGGCATGTTGATTGCGAAATATGAAAATTATTAAAAAATGCTATAAATTGCATCTATATTATGTTTATTGTAAATGTTTTTGTTAATGCATTTTTAACGGGATTTACCATAAAAGAATCATTTCCTTTTTTGAAATTTAGAGGTAAATGCATTATATTATGGACTTTATAAAAAATCCTATAAAATTTTTTAAAAATTAGCAAACAACTATTTTTATGTAATAAACATAAAAACGTACTTTATAAGTGACTAATTTGAAAAAACATTAGGATATGTAGATTGGCAAAATTAACAAAGGTTTTGATATTTTTTATTTGTTTTTTTTGACATTACTTAATTTCATTCTTATATTTGCACCTTTTCTAGCCAACCAGATTGTATCCAAATCTATGTATTTATTTTTTTCAAAACTTTATTTTCTAAAGAATTTTCATTATGATCAACAGTTAAAAATTTTTTATTAAGAAATCTTTTTTGTGATTACAAATATCCCAAAACATTAAATTTAATTATAATTTATAAATATTACTAATTTATTAATTTTGGGATTTTTACCAAAAAGTATTGTCAGCGTTTTGAAGAAAAAGCCTATAAAAATATATTAATTAAATAAAGAATATGGATATCGTTACATGATGTTTTTTAAACATGATTGAAAGGGTGATTACTTTATTAAGTTGATAGTATGCAAGTATATACTTTTTGGTTGTCACCATTTCTTCTACTTTATTATTTTTAAAAATTAAGTAGCGAACCCTGATCATTATGGTGATCGTTTTTAAAATCCGATTATACTGATTCTTTATTTATTATTTTCTAGTATCCCTGCTTATTTAATATGCAACGTGAACTAACAGTTTTTGTATGTTAAAAAAAATTCTCATTTGAACCAAAAAAAAACATAAACATAAAACTAGCAAAATACAGCAATATATTTGTAAGATTTAATAGTAATATTCATTCAAAAATTATCATTTGTTTAAATCAGATTAAAAAAGATATAAGAAACTGATAAAATATTAATGGCTTAAAGCATTTAGAAAAATAACAAAATTTATTTATGAATTTATATAATAGTTATTTTAAAAATATAAAAAATTTTAATATATTAACACCACTATCATCGTCTTAATATAATTAATGCCTTATAAACTGCAAAAAATGCATTCAACCAAAATAAAAATAAATAAATAATTATTGTGAATTTATGAATTTCTAAAATTCACAAGCACTTGTGTCTATTACGATCAAGGCGCAGTAAAATTGAAAAATAATTTTCAGGTTTGAAACATACACATAAAATTGCATTTGTCGAATTTAACGAAAACAAGGTACTTATTGGGTCGATTTAAAAAAACATTTAGCACAAATATCTTTTTTAAAAAACATCTTTTTAGATGTTTTTCGGTATATCTTTAAAAGATTTTATCGTTTTGAAAATTTTATTTGTTAGTTGTCTTATATGTTGAACTATATCTCTACGCTGAGGGTTGTAAATTAAAACAAATATATAGATTTTTCTGTTACAGATAACTCCGAACCAATCTATTTTTTGATTTTATCTGTCTCAGATTAACTATCTGTTTTGCTTCGTGATTTTACTAACAAGTTTTAAGGCCAAGAACTAAGTGAATCAAATACAAGAAAAATAGAAATTTTTTAACAAAATTTCTCTTTAATTTAGGAATATTATATTTTGAATTACAATTTTTGACATTTTTTTTAGTTTTAAATAAATCAGTTTTTATAAAGGAATTTTATAATGTGTTAGTTGGTTATTTTAAAAATTCAAGAGCTTAGCTTAAAATGTATAATAAAATAATAGAATTCTTAAAAACTGAAATTCTTAAAATAAGAATGTAACTAGGGAATTTTTCGGTAGTGATTCAAGATAATATAAGTAATAAATGGATGATATTATCAATACACAAAAACAAATTTAGATAAATTAATATAGTATATATAACAATATTATTTCATTTTTTGTTAGAAAAAACCACTAGCGAAATAAATTTTAAAAAATATTACTAAAGCATTAAAAATACCTAAAATAGAAATAAGTTTATAAATTCGCTTTATAAAAACCCAAACAAAAAAGGAAATAATAAAATTTTTATCAATATAAATATGAATTATGTTTGTAAGAATCCAACAAAAATAATGGCGCATGTATAAACAAAGCTATATTTAGAAAGATTTTAGAAACAGTGAGTCAATAATAAAATATAAAGTGCTTCGTTACACACTCAACTGTGCATTGTTAGAAGAATGCTTTATAAAAGCTGAAACCATCGTTCCACCACAAGAAACTTGCAATCTAATAAACAGTTTCCAAATTTTTTTTGTTTTAAAATCGCATACCGGGCTGGTTATTTTTTCAAATTATTAAAAAATATTTATAAGTTTTCAATAAAATATCAAAAAAAATCAATATGGTGTTATTTCGAATAAAATATTGTTTTTTTTGTCAAAATTAACAAACTATAAAAATAACTCAACGAGTATACATAAAATTGGAAAGAAATTTTATAAGTGTAATCATTCTAAAACCATAAAAACGTAGTTCTGATAAGTTTTTACTGAATTAAGAAGTAAATGCAATAAATATCATATTAATATTTAAATTAATAGTAAAATAAATATTAAAATAAAATCAAGCTTGCCAATACAAGTTACTTAACAATAAAAAGTATTTTGCAATACAAATAATTTTTTTTAATTTTAAAACTTGTAATAAACACAACAAACAAAAAAGTAAACGTTTTCTTAAATAATTAAATGAAATTTGCGACAACTCAAAAAAATATGTTTTGATAGAAATCCACCAACAATTTATTTTGAAATATAAAATATGTAAAAGATCAGAAAAAATACATTCATAAAGTTTATGATGAAAATTTTCCTGATGAAACAGAAAAAATAAAAATGACTAATTGTACTGTACTACAAATTGATTAGATAAATTTTTAGTTGCTTATCGCCTTAATAAAACCTATTTTTATAGAGTGACACATTTAAAGCGATTTTTAATTGTATCCATTAATGATTGTTTTTTTGTTTGTTGATAAATTAAACGATTTTAAGCAAAAAAAACCAGTCATAATAAAGTAGGATTTTTACATAAAATATATTATTATGATAATGAAATCTTTCAATTTGTGTGAGATGTATGACTATTTGTTTAATAAAAGTTTTTTTACATATAAACAATGCATATTTTTAAATGTAAAAAGTTTTAATTATAGCATACAAGTTCAGTTTCAATTTTTGTTGCAGCAAATAATCCATTGAATCTAAAAATCAAGGATAAGTGGATAAGTTTTTTTACAATATACATTAGATCAATTAATTAGAAAAAAATCATAGTAAACAATATATAGTAACATCTAACATCTAAAATTAGAAAATTATTCGATATAATGTTGCTATTTATTGATACAATTGAATACTTTTTATATTAAAAAAGTTGAAAAATATAAACATTAAAAATAGCTATAAGACAGGAATCATTTTCTAATATTTTACGAATATTTTTATTTTTTAAAAAAACTTAAATAACACCACGATCAAGATAATACTAAAATTTTTAAGAAAAACATTAAAAAATTCTATTTACGCTATTTTATGCTGCAACTAAGAAATTACTGCACATAAAAAATATCCAAACAATTAAAAGATGAAAAACTAAATTTTTTGTTTTTTTAATGAATAATATTCAAGTGAAGAAAACCTTTAAAAGAATGTTTTTAGTTAAAACATTTACATTGATTAATTATCACCCATGTTTTTGATACAAAAAAAATATTTGCAAATGATGCATTGTAATAACCGAAAAAAATTCATTAGAAATATATCGCTGAACAGAAAACTCATAAAATTAGTTAATTTAAATATTTTTTAAAAGCATATGTTATTATTATAATAATACCATCTACAAGATCCAAGAAAACCAAACCGAAAATATTAAATCATAAAAAAAGGTTTGATTAGCATTTTTTGAGCATATACGCATTCGAAACATTCATACCGCATTTTAGTTACTATAGAATCAGAAAATATATAGAAAAGATGCAAAATATTTTAAATTTTTTGTAAAAAGACAAATTTACTGTGAATTATAAATTAGTTAATATTTTAGAAATTTTTACCGTTTTTCTATTCTTTACAATCAAATCATTATTAAAAAATATTATTTAGAAAAGAATTCACATCTTAAAAACATCAAAAGGCATTGCTCATAAAAGAAAACTTAAAAAGGGTAAATAAGATAGAAGGGTATCTTGTTTTTATAATCATTTTGTTCTATATATTTATTAATATCTATAGAACTGTTAGATTAACAATTAAAACACAATTAAATGATCTATTTTGTCAAAAAATCGTTATAGAACATAAAATACCACGAAATGTATACATAAAAAAATAATAAAAACTTGAATTATGTAAATAACACATCCGCAATTTTCTTATATTTTAAATAATTCCTTTGTAATTCTAATATGTAATTTAAAAACTGCCCAAATCAGCATATTTTGCTAATGCGTACGTTTTAAAAACTGCGTAGATACTATTTGAGCAAATGAGTGCTTTGCATATGTAATTTCATATATATATATATATTAACTAAGTAGTGAAAAAGTATGATTCAAATTTGCTTAATATATTTTACATTAGATTGAATGGGAAAAAGTTCTTCTATATTTCAGTTTTTGATGTGGCTCCTTTGAATTGAATTAAGTATGGTGCATTTCCGAATAATTTTCTGTGAAAACGCTTTGTTGCAATTAGATTTATAAACGATAATATCTAATGCCTAAAAGCACGGCACAAAATGCAATTTAACTACATATTTTACCAATATTTTTATTTTCTAAGAAAAGTATTATTTAATTCAATTAGAGATATTTTCATATATTATCTTCAGTGAACAATCTTATAACACTATAGTAGATTTTAAACCTATATATAAAAATTAAAAAATGTTTAAAAATTTAAAAAAAACATTGACTACATAATTAAGTCAAGTCGGATTAAAAATAAAACTATTCAGTACTTTAAAACAACTAAATTAACAATAACACAATATATTTACGTAAAATTCAACTGATAAGGTTAAAAAAACATCAAATAAACATGAAAATTTCAATTATATGCTAATTTTAATAATAAGTATGAGAAAAATCAGATAAGATACCATTTTTATCTGAATAGTTTTTTTTGTGGAAAAAAGAAATATCGTCCTTTTTTATTGCCTGTTTAATGATGTTTCATTATATTTTTTCGTATAATATTAAATTGATAAATTTAGCAGTTTTTATTTATTTGTATTAACTAACATTGTTAAAAAAATGTTCTTTATTTATTTTTAAAACTTCAGAAGATTGATAAAATCGTTTGTTTTTCGAAAATCATTAAATTTTAAATATGTGAGAATATTTGTTGACTGCAGATGTTTAGATTCAATTTGTTTATTTTACACTAGGTAAATTTTGTTACATCAACATTTCTATTTGGTTTCTTTATTTTTAAAAAGTCTTAATGGCTCCATTTTCGATGTTAAAATTGCTTTATAAACATGAGATGTTCAAAATTAATAAAAGACAAACATTCGTATTAGTTCAAATCAATAAATATTCATTTTTTTAATATAAAAATTTATCTGTTTAGTATATATTTGTTTTGTTTAAATGCTACTGTTTGAATAAATAAAAACCAATTTTTTTTAATTTTATAAATTAACCAAGTTGCGGATTTTACTGCAAACTAAACGTTTAATTTTAAATGAAATTCAAAATAAAGATTTATATATATATTTTCAAACATTATCTAAATAAATCTGATTTTCATGCATAAAAAAATCAGGGAGATGAATAAAACTTTTAAATTTGTTTTTTTACTTTTTTACTGTCTAAATTTTATTGCACGAATTTTGATAGCAATATGCAAATTTTGTACTGAATGCATATTTTATAAGCGTTTTATTAGTTTCTTACACATTAAATATTTTCAATTAAAAAACCAATTTAACCTGCGAAAGGAATAATATTTTTTAATTTGCTATCATTTATATAATCGACAAAACAAAAACATGATGAACCAGAATGAATTGTGTAGAATTTAATTTATTTATAGCATATAATTTTTTTTTGAATTTGTTTATCTCTAATAGTGAAATAAAACTGTTTATAGCAAAATAATTATAAAAGAAAAGCGCTTTAAAACTTAGATCAATACAAACCATTTAAGCTTGTAATTTAATTTCTGCTAATTTGTTTTTCAGTTATTCTCATTTTTGCTAGGGTGCTTTGAAATAGAAAATATTTATTTTTGAAATCATAAAAACACATTTTTATGACGGAATGAACCCCAAACCAAAAATAAAGTTGTTTTTTCAAGGTTCAAGTACAAAAATGTGTAATTTTTTTTAGAATTTAGTTTATAGCAATTATTTTCAATTTCGAAAATTAAATTAAATAATTCACAAATTATATAAAGATAAAACTAAAAAAATTAATTTGTAGTTACAAATATTTGTTCAAATTTTTTTTCTAAATGCTTTTAAGCATCTATAAATAATTAATTTTTTTAAGATGATTACGTTAACAAGTATCCTTTGTGATTTAGGAGGTAATTTAAACTAAAATTTATATATTATACTTACTTAATGCCTTGAAGTCATATATTTTTTTGTTATATACATTTCTTTTCCTTTATATTTGTCTTTTTCAATTGTTTATATATAAATTATTTTTAACATTTGTGATTCAGCCATTCTGTTAGTACTTGAAAACATCTTATATTGATAGAATTAAATATCATTTATATTAGAAAATATTTTATATGATGAAATTAATAAATATTTTTTATTCCCGTTTTTCACACATTAAACCTGTTTCTGCAAAAATAATGCGTTATAAAAAATAAAACAATTTTTTTTATCGTTTTAGTGAAAGAAGTTTTGCACAATGTGAACTGATTCGAATATATCTATATCAACAATAAAATTTTTATATTTTTAAGAAATTTTTCGAAAAAAATAAGAAAATCTGTTTTTATCTTATCTTGAAGATTGCATTCAACTCCAAAAATTTGAAACATGTGTTTCTAATAGAATATGAAACTTTCATACTTGTTTCTCGTGCACAACAAAGATAATATAACAAAATTCGAGCAACTTTAATATTATTTATTAATTTAAATAACACGATTTTTTGTATTACACCAAATTTTCTCTTGTTCTTTGTTATCAATATTTTTTCTATGAGTTATAAATATACCAAAAAACATTAGAATGCTGCTAACATGAAAAAGCCAAACATCTAAAAAATGTTTGTTTTGTCTTTCCTCGCCATTTTTAATCTAGCCACCTAATATATATATATGTGTGTGTGTGTGTTTGTGTATATATCCACTTATACAGAAATATTTTTTCCTATGATTAAAAAATATTCAGAATATATTTTTTTAAAAAATCTAAAAAATTCTACAACTTTATATTTTAAGCGTGACATTATGCAAAAAAAATAACATATTATACTTTTATTATTATTATTATTGAAATTAAATTTATAGAATGCGAAGATTTGTTAGATTTTGAACAAAATGAAAATTATATTTTAATCAATTAATATAGTACAATAAAGAATTAAAAAAATACGATATTATAATATCAACAAAATTCTTTACAAAATTTAAATTTACCATTTGTTAAATGTAATTTTATGCAGTACAATTTTAAAACCAAGGCAGATAAAAAAACAAAAAAAATTTTTACATAAAATCCGTTGAAATTTTATATAAAAAATCTATTATGTAAAAAATTTTAGATTCACTAACAATAAATTACCTTTTTTTCCTAGTATATTGTAACAAAAAGCGTTTTTAAGAGATCTAATATTTAAAAAAAGTCAAAGATTACATTAAGTAAAGCGCATTTATGGATAAAAAAAAATCTTAATTCTTTTATTATAAAAAGTTGGATGTGCCTTGCTCAATAATTTTAACAGGAATTATGTTTTCCTTATATCTATAGTTTTTTTACGAAGCAAACACTTTAAAAACAATTAAAATTGTACTATTTTTCATAAAATTTTTAAAGTTGAAAATAACCGCGTATAAAACATCCGGTTTTATTTGTTAGATTCTCTTTATATACATAGTTTTTTAATAATTTTTTTAGTCAAGCCGAGCCAAACTATAAAACAAAACCTTTTTCATATTGATCCAAATCGCCTGTTTTGTATGAAATACACAAATTTTATCGAAAGTTTTTTTTGAGTTAAACAATTTAACATTACATCATTGATCAGCATTTTGAAATATAAATTTTGGATCACTATGAATAATTAAAAAAATCTTTACTGAATCGCAATCTCTAAATTACTTAAAAAGAGAAAAAAAAACCAGCACGAATAATCGTAAATGTGTTAATTTAGCTTGAGTAGTATAAAAGACACATTTCTATTCGAAAATAATATATTATTGTGCTTTTATTATATAATTTATTGTTGTCATCATAGTTTTTTTAGGCATATAGAAAACAATCTTTCGAACATTTTTTATTTTGTCTTTGTAGAGGATTATCGCCCAAAACGATTGAAATGCAATATCAGTTTAAAGACATTCAACAGTATGCATATCAGTATCAACAGCGCAACAACCCATAAGAATAACTCAAAGAACAGAAAAGAAAGGAATGATACAGAAGTATCACAAGAGTGGAACAATGATGGAAATGAATATAATAAATATTTCGTTAATCAATGCAAGACTACATTTTTTTGTTAAAAATAATATTTATCAAACTTTTTTTAACGATCCTTTATTTTTCCAAAACTGTTACGAATATTTGCATAACCAACCACACTCCCAATGTATAATATTGGACTCGCGTCCAACATCCTACTCCACAGTCTTAAAATTATTAAGAGCACAAAAATTGTCTGCTGATATAATTTTTTAAAATTAGATCTTATAAATGTTATATATTGAACAAATCTAATATTTATTTTTTCATCTCTTTTTTAAGTAGAAAAAATTTTTTTATTGGAATTTTCCTTTTAATTTTTAGGAAATTAATGAATAAATCACTTTTTTTGAAAAATCGAAACGAGTAACAACAAAATAGAATAAAAAATATGAATTACCAAATGTGAAAAAAATACCAGAAATATTTGTAAATTATAAACAGTAAAATCAACCAAAATTTAAAATATTCAACTGATATTTTGCACATCCGACCTTCTTATATGATATACTTTTCAATGTTTTTCTCTATAAAACCACATCATGCAAATAAAATGACTGTAAATGCATTTATATATAAAGAAAAAAAACAAAATATAATGATAGTCATTACTGTACTATATTAAAACTTATTATGATTTATAATATATGTTTACAAAATTTGAAGCTTGATATATCATTAGTAGTTAAAAACATGTTAAACAAAGGTTTGGTTGTTTTTTTAAAGGATTTTCATTAAATGGATATAAAAGTGTTTTGAACTTTTAATTTGATAAATATAAATGTTTAAAAGAATAATATTGTTTGTTTATGCATCAAGTTCTAAAAAAAATCCATAATTATAATCCACTTGTAGATATCTTTCTTAATTTGTTATTTTTATTATTTGCAGATCGAATAGGATTTATTGAAAATAAGTCTTAAGTAACAATGACTTTATTTTCCTAAAAGAGAAATATTTTTTTGTTAATTGAAAAAAAATTGCCTTAGCTTGTTTACATACGGTTTGTGATTTTACGTTCATTTACACATTGTGGTAGCAATTTAATGATGGATTAAGTTATTATATAAGAAATTTATTATTTTATTCTATTTTAGATTCTGTGGATATAACTATTTTATTTAAATGATATAAATGATTGAATGCCCTGCGAACGGTGAGTATTAAACAAGAATTAAAAATATATACTGTAATTTTCATAAACACTAGGTTGTGATTGTATTATTATTATTTTTTAAGTTTGTTTTGGCCCTATTAATATATTTTAGGTAATTGTGTTCCATCACTTTTACTGGCATTTTGCTTTTCACGCTGGTACACCTTCAAATTTACTTCCTCTTTCAACTTTGGACAAAGGTATAAAATCTTTAAATTCTGTGGCAAGAGAATGAAATTTATATTTTTATAAAAAGAAAATATATCTTACGACAATAAATTATATTTACTTAATAAATTTTGTTTATTTTTTTTAAGATCATATTCTTAAAAAGTAAATCTTACAAATGGATTAAGAAAATACAAAATAAATAGAAAAAAAACATGAAAATTAATTGCAACATTAAAATCTTTATGAAAAGTACAAAAAATCAATTTTATGTTCATATAAATAATTTTAGTGCGTTTTGTTGAATGCACGGAGGTTCACAGAGAAAAAAAATTCACATTTTAAAGAAGCATATAATTTTTGTATTTATTAGATCAAATATATTAGAAAAAGCTGTTTTAGCCTTTTGCTAATCATAATGTATCAATAAATTCTTTTATGTAAAAAAAAATTCGAATCCTCAAACACTAAGCATATCGCAATACATTGAACTAAATGGTGATTAAATTTGATCTTTTGTAGTTAATATTTGATCAATTGCGATAAATATCAATCAGGTGCAAAACTAACAATAATTATGATTTTTAGAACTTTTCAATTTAAGTAGATAAAAAAATATTCGGATTTGCTATTAGTTTCTAAACGAAATTACTTTGAATAGTTAGTCTTCTATATTTTGATATAAAACATTTCTTAAAACAATTAGTAGAGAATTAGCGATCTTATTTTATAATACAGACAACTTATAAAAAATTATCTTAACTTAGCCGTTTAAATATTTCTGCTCTGATTCAAAGATTTAAAAATATCAAAAATGCAAATTCAACTTTTGACCAAACTCGGCTGAAAAACATGTATAAAACTGATAAGAATTCAAAGAAAATATACTGTCAGATTTATAAGAGAGAGATGAAGCCGAGTGATAAAAATTTAATAAGAGAGAGAAATCCAGGAACAGCAAGATTATAAACTATTACCTTTCTTAAAATAATTTTTTATATAACATTATTTATTATTTAATCACGAAATATCTTAATGCAGCGAATAAGAAATCACAAACAAAATAAGAGAAATAAAAAATTATTAATGAAATAATATTTTTTTTATATACCATATCTGTTTTTTATTTTTTTCGACTTGAATATTTTGTTTTTAATATTTGGTCTGTCACATTTACAATAGATTTTCATAATGCTAAATGTCTATATAAAAAATATTAAATAATGCGTGAATAGTATTAATCAGTAAAAAATTCAAATTTTTAAAATCTATGATAGTTATAACAATCGTTTGGAGCATTTTGTCTTTTTTTTTTTACAAGATTAAATTTTTGACTTTGTACAAGAATAATTATTTTTATAGTTTTTTTTATGAATATTAGAAACTAAAAATATTAAAAAAACTTTAAATCAATTAGTTAATAAAATTTGTTTCCTGACATAAATAATAAAAAATTATCTGATAATAATCTTTATAAAAAAAAAATTTACGAACAAAAAAATGAATTGACTTTTTTTTATCAGCTTTAGTATAAGTTTTTCTTCAATTCATGTATATCTTTTTTTATGCTGCAAAAATTTTCTTTTAATCAGTTTTAATATCAATTTATAAAAATCACTCAAAATGAACATTTATCAGCAAAGATACAAAAAGATTATAAAAAAATTTTACTATTAAGTGCTTTGGTAAATTCTTTCTTTCAAAAATACAATGAGGATTGCTTATGTCACTTTATATTTTAGAAAAAGACAATTTAAAAGTAAATTTTTTTTTATAAAATATGGATCATGAAAAAAATATTTTATCGATAATTTAAAGTAAGTATACTTTTGAATTTAGGAATTGTTCATATTGCAATAGATATTTAAAATTCATATATATAGTTTATTTTTTCGGTATGATATTAATAATGGTTTTATTGATAAGTCAATCTCAACATTATTTTCTATAATTATTGATTAAAATTTATAGAACACTATTTCCACGGAATTTTATCTATAATGTTTGGTGCAATTATGAGAAAACTTATCAATATATATTTGAATTAGGAATTCAATTTTATAAAAGACGATATTTGTAGAAAAAAAAATATTTTCGGTTTATTCTTTTTACAGAAAATTTAAATAATTTGGATTTATAAAATTTTTATTTTTAAATGATAATTCTGTTGCATGAAGGAATTCGATTAAATGTAGAAAATAATTTTCGATATGGTTTTAATACCCATTATTATTAAGGATATATTTGTTCTTTTATTCACTTCCTTTTCTTAGATGCTTTTATATATTCTTTATTTATAAATATTGTTATATTATATTTTTTAGGGTATAATTTATTTATTTCATACGTTTACATCTAAAACATTTTGAGGATATTTTTAAAATATGATGATATTATAATATAAATAAATCACAAATCATCAGTAATGGAACAAGATAAATCTACTAAAAATTTTCTGAGGTATACATATTAATCGTAAATAGCAACATTTTTTTTATTAAAAATGTCATCAAATTTTAATCTTTTTGATGTACGTAAGTTATGAGATGATTATAGTTCTAATACTGTGGTATTAACACTTTATTAATTTACTAGAAGATGAATTGTATGTCTCGAATCTTACGTTACAGTGAAAGTAAAGATTTTGAATAAATATTTCATATTTTATTTTTTTAAATTCTAAAAATTAAGAATCTTAAATGGAGAATCATTAAGAAAAGAAGATAATATAGGGTAAAAAACTATTGATAAAAGCAACATTCAAGCAAATATATTATATTTATTTTCATATATCGAATAAATTGATTATCAAAACGCAATAAAATTATTTCAATGTTATGTTTGCATTACCATTTTTGGTTTATTATTAAATAAATCTAAATTATTGATATTTATTGTAAAGAATGTATTTAAAACACTTTATTTTTTACACAATTTGGATTTACTTGAGAATAATAATAATATTGGTGCATTTATATTTAATTGATAAAAAAAATTATTTTATATTATTAGTGTCTTAAGAATATTTTAATGATAAATTTATTTATTGATTTGTTATTAATTTTTGTCTAAAATTAGTCGGCAAGGTTTAATGAAGATGTTCCAAAAAGATTTCATTTTAAAAGTGTTCTAATTATAAAAACTAGACTAAACATTGTTTTCATAATTAAAAGATGTGCAAAACAATGTTTTTAAAATATTTCAACATTTCAAATAGGAAAAAAATCGATCTTCATTTTATCATTTTTTTTTGTTAACTGATTTAGATATAGAATGAAATTGTAACTAAATATAAATAATTTTAAGACAATTCTAATGAATTTATCATGGTAAAAAGATTTAAAAACGATCACAATATTATCTATATAATAAATACTTAAATTTTATTTAAAAATTTGATTTGTAATGAGATTGTATAGTAGATTTTGCAACCAGACTGAAAGTAAGTTAGTTAGATTGAAGTAGAATAAGGGAAAGAACTAAATTTAGAAGTATTATTTATTTGTTTACCATTGTTTTTTTGGCTGTTGTATTCTCCGGCTACCATCATCTTTTATTCCTCTGCGATAAAAACAATACGAAAATATGTAAGATGAATATTTTCCTGGGAAAAAATGTTTATTTTGTAAAAAGCCTTTGTATTTCACAGCTCTTCATATCTCCTCATAAAGGGAAATATATCGTATTTTAAGTAGATTGAATTCAGAAATCTAGTAAAGAAAAAAATCTTGCTTCAACTCTAACAATTTGGTAGATTCTTAGTGTAATCATAGCAAATTTAGACAAAAAATGCGCCACAACAAAAAAATATTAATTACAATGAAGTAAGAAGTTCTTTTTTATAAATTCTACATCATTTTTCATTTTTTAAATAAATTTGTAGTTCGCCGCAAACTTTGTTTTTCTTTGAAACAAGGTTTTTTTATTAATTTTATTTATATTATTTTTATTTTTGGGGTTAAATATTGAGAGAATTAAATTAACGGCTGATATAAGTTGATTTTTATAATCTACCAGAATATATAGCAATATTATTTAGCAAATCTACTATTTATATAACTATTTCACGTGTTACAAACGTTAATCCTTATTTTTTATGCATTAAATTTGTTTTTTTTTCAGATTCGTTATATTTGATTGCTTGTAAGTGTTAACCATTTAAATAATTTCAAATTTGTTAGTTTCAGCTAAAATGTGTTTTATTCAAACCAAAAAATCGGTTCTATTATTAAATAAAACAGAATTTTTTAATAAAATATAATATGTCGAATTTACCTTTTTTAGTATCGTGGAAATCTCTAATACCAGTTTAAATTAATTTTTTGCAAATTTAAGAACAAATAACTTTTTTTTAGTTTTATATGATCACTGAGGGTTTTACTTTTTATATCAGTTGGTGAATTTCTTATTTTTCTAAGATCAGACTTTTCACTAAATATTGTTAGAAATTTTTTTTTCTGAGATTATAATGGAAATTACTGCGTTGTAGAACTTTAAAGATAATTTTAGTTATGATTTGCATATCAGCAAAAGAATTTAGAGTTTTCACAGTATTTACAGTTTACAGCCTTGTAGTATTAATAAGGCCTAGTAATTTTATCTTGATTGCAGAATAGTATCTTTTTTGATCCACTATAAATTATATGAGGTGCATAAACTGTAAATATAATGATCAAATCAAACAAAAAGATTTTTTTTGTTCAAGAAAAACATTAATTTTTCATTTAATTTTTCTTTAATAATTGCAGATTTAGCAAGATTACTTTTTGCAGTTGATTTTTCGAATTTTCAGCATTCATTCAGCATATTTGGGCGTTTTATGTCTAGATTTTCGGATTATTATATTGTTTTTATTATTTCATTTGAATTATCTGAATCTTGAACGTCTAAATTTATATATATTGACACTAAACTAGACTTTTAGAATTTTTCTATTCATTTGATATAAGAATATTTATTTGGAAATTTTTCAAAATAGATTTTTTGCTTGATCAAGTAATTTTTAGACTCGTCTAATTTTTTTTGATCTGTAATATCAGATTTTTTTGTTTATTTCGATGATTAATTGAAAAGTTTATTGATATTTAAAATGAAAATTCAAGGACATCGTTTGAATATAATGAAAGTTCTAATTTTCTGATAAATTAGAATAAATTTTTAAACTACTATGCAATTTTTTAGTATTCTTTTCATTATTAATAAGTTTCAAATTTTCTAAATTTTTTTCATTGGTATATTTTAAATTTTAATTATCTTTATAGTTTTTTTGTTATTATTTATATATTTTTTCTTTCTTTTATTACTATTTTGTAAATTTTTAATTCATCTATCTTCATCAATATTTGAAATTTTTTACATTTTTTTCAACAGTATTTTTTAATTTATTATTTCTTTATTATTTTTTTACAACTTTTTACTATTTTTATATTTTTTGTTGCTTATAGATTCTTAAAAAGGATCAAGATTATAAATTTTTTAATCAATTCTGAAAATTTTCTATTTTTTAATGTTTCATGTTTTTTCCTAATTTGATTTTCTTTTTATGTTAATGATTTTTTTCTTTTTTTATATATCTGCCTTAATAAGAAGATTTTATATTGCAGCAAATTTAGAAAAATTGTATATCGATATATTTATGTTAGTTTAAAGGTTTCAACAGTATCTTTTATTTTATTTTAGAATTTTTTCATCAGAAGAAATTTTATCACTAGCATGTCATTACTTTTTTAAAAATTGCCGTAATATTCATTTTTCTGATTGAGAAACCTTTTAAATCTAATTTTTTTTTGTATTATTAGATGCTGAAAATTTTTCTGGTATATCAATGATAATTATCAAAATGATTGTATTTTTTTATTTTTTTCATTATTACTTGATTTATATAGCTATGATTTTCTTAAAATATCGGCAAATCCAGAAGCAATAAAGGTTTTTTTGTTTATTATTTTTTGATTTATCATCGAAAATATAAGTTCCAGTTTGATACTAATGTTTCAGATTATCTGAAATAATAATATATTCTGTTAGAATATTTTTTTACTTGAGATTTAAACATTCTTACCACGTTAAATGATTTAATTGAAATTTTTGGGTTTATTTGTTGATAGGCTGGTTGATTTTGAAGAATTGTGTTGATTATTTTGTTTTTTTTGTTTTAATGTTATAATCATCTTAGATAAACTGGTGATATTATATTTTTTTGCATCTGTAAGAATGGTAGGCGCATTTTTTTTATATTTTGGTACACTATTCATTTTAGATTGAAATTGTGATATATTAGATTTGTAATATCCATAAAAAAGTTTGATTTGAAAAAATAATTAAAAAATGATTTATCAAATTCAAAATGTAAAATTTGTGTTAAAGATTTAATTATATTGTTCAAAGGTTAGAGATGTTTAATTTTGTTAATTTTTACTCTTTTTGGCCATCTTCTAATTAAATATTGATTTTAGTATAAGTTGGAACAGTTTCAATCACCTATTTTTGTTGTTTTCAAAATTTTTCGAAATTTTTATATTGATCTGATACTAAATGGCTAAATGAATCTAATAAGTTTAAATATTTGTTTAGATAATATTTTCGTTAGATTTAAAGGGTTAGAGTTTCCGATTGGGATTGATTTTGCATTTTATAATATCGGTATTCGAAATAAATCAGTTTTAAAAATAGGAATATATGAAGCTATAGACAAAGAAAAATGCTCAGTTCAAGTGTTTTTATGAATTTCGGCTTTTTATCTGTTTACTTAAATCAAAAATATCAGTTAAATTTGTAGAATAGCTAATTATACAATTTTTTTTGGATGAAATATATTGATTGATTTCGTTGGATCAGCTAGATTAGAAATCTTTTTCAGGAACAGGTTTTTTTCTTAGAATCTGATTTTTTTTTATGGGACTTGATTGAATTTTTGAAAGTATTTACTTATTTTTTAATTTTTATCTTATCTGAAATAATTGATTTTGGTTGATCAACAAAAGATTCTGAAACTTAAATATCGCATTCAACGGGAATTTCTATAGTAGACGGCAATTTAGGTGAATAATTTGACTGAATAATTTTTTTAAACACAACAGAACCTTTCTTTTCTTTTGTTTCTGCATTGCTAGTTTCTGGTAAATTGTAACTATTATCTGTATTAGAAAATACAAAACTTGTGACGGGTTCGTTTTTATCTATTTCATTAATAGCAGGATTTTTTTTATTTGCTTGTATGTTTTGATTAAGTTTATCTGTTGGCTTATTTGAATGTATAATTTTTTCCGACACTGTTTTTTTAATTTTTTATCTAAATTTACTGAATCAAGATTTGTTTTTTCACTTTTTTTGTTTTTCTTTCGAGATTTAGATGCATGATTTTCTGCTTCTTTGCTTTTTATTTTATTTGTGGAATCTGTTTTGCTAAAATTACTTGGTAAAACTGGTTTTTCAGCGGATTTTGATTTTTTAGAAGGTTTTGATTTTAGTGGCTTCAAAATATTCGATGATCCTGCTTTATTAATTTTCGCAGAAATATCTGGCTTTTTTTCGAGCGAAATTATTTTTTTTAAGTCTTGTATTTCTGGTATTTTTATAACAGGTTTATTTATTTGATCTTTTATATTAAAAACTGGGATTGCTAATGTATGTTCATTTGCTATGGGCGAAATTTCCATCGGACTACTCTTGGATTCTAAATTAGGCATATTACGATTATTTAAAGAAGCTGGTACAATACTATCTTTTACAATATTTTCTGGTATATAAACAACATCACCCTGTTTCTTATGACTTAAATCAGGCGCATTATCTTTTTCTATGGCATTTCTATTTTTTCGAGATTGTGGTTTACCTGTTATAACGTTGTTCAAAGGCACAAAAAAGTATTTTGACTTAGAAGGTTTAGAAGATATATCATTTAATGTAGGTACGCTATATGATGCACCATCATAAGATAAATCAGGTATATCAATAGGTATATAAATTTCTTCTATGTTTGGATTTTCTGGTGTTACTACTGAAGTTGGGATGATTATAGGATCTGTTAGCAATGTATCTGGCGAATTATTTGGCAATTTTTCATCGATAACTTGATTTTCTTTCTTAGGTATTTTCTTTTGTTCAGAAAAAATATTTTGCTTTGCCTTTTCTGTATTAATTGGCACATTATCTAATTTTTTAATTTTTTCTGATTCGGGTAAAATGTTTTTTTGTGGTAAATCAGCCATTTTTTTAAGTTCAAAAGGTTCAGGTGGAATTTTTTTATTTGGAATATTAATTGTATCAGAAATTTGATTTTTTTTCACCGCTGATTGTAAGTTTTGTATATTGGACTTCGGAGATTTTTTTGTGACAGGTATTTTTGGAGCTTTCTCCATTTTAGAAACAATTAAATTATTAATATTAGGTTGATTTGTTTGAATTACCGTTTTTATAGGTGTTATAAAATATCTACCACTCATCGGTATATTTGATTGTTTGACATTTTTATTTTGCGATTCGCTTTCGCTAATCAATTGGTTTTTGTTATTGTTTATTGTTGTATTGGGTTTTAGATTGTTAGCATTTGTAACAAGAGGGTCGTTCTTCTTTACTGCTTGAGGTAATTTTTCTGTAATTTTTGGATTGGTTGGGGTTTTCACTATTTTTTCGCTAGATGGCGCTTTCTGATACAAGTTTTTATCTAAAGATTTAGTTTTTTCGCTAGGTTTACCATTTACTGACAATTTAGTACTAAAATTTGATGCCATCTGTGAAATTGAAGGCTGTTTAATTGGAACTGACGGAAAAGGCCACAAATTAGAAACATTTGAGATTATATTTTTCAAACTTCCTAAATCAATATTTTTTATTGTTCCAGGAATTGAACTTGTGGGATTAAAAAAATTTTTTAGATTATTTTTCTCGAACGCATGTTTTTTTGAAGGTGAATTAAGCGGATAAACTGAAGGATACAGATTTTTACTTGTAGAATATGCATCTTCCTCATTATCCTCGTCGTTAAGATACAGATCGATATCAGAATCAAAATTGTCTAAAACATCAGCAATTATTTTTGATGCAGATTGATTCTGTATGTTTTTCTTGTTATCTGGCAGATTTTTGATAAAATGTGTGCCATTCACATATTTTCCTATTTCTGTTTCTTTCGTTAAAACACAGGTTTCTGAAACCTGGCACAATTTTTTATTAAAATCAGATTGATTTATTCCGTTGATTTTGAATGAGGAATCTTTGATTATGGTACCTATAATCTTAGAAATCAGATCATCCTTGATCATATCTGGTATTGTATATGTCATCGAAAGAATACTACCACATTTTCCAGTATCAATTATAACATTGTCACTTTCCAAATATCTGTTTTTGCAGCTGAATATAACTATCTTATGGCCAAAATCGGTTCTACCAGTTCTGCTGAACATACTGAGCGCCATATTACCACGCAAAAGCGCGGGACTTTCTGAAGAGCAGTTGCTTTCTTCATCATATAAAAACAAGTCACTCACCAATATATTGCTGAAATCACCTTGGATTTGCACACCATAAGGCATCAAATATTGATTCAGTTTATCAAATATAGATCCAAAGAAGTAAACAGCAACTTGTTCGTAGTTTAACGGCCGATCATCACTTGTAGTAACGTAATCTTGAAGATCATCAAGAACAATACTATCCGCATATACTTTTATATAAAATATAGATGTGCCTTCATTTTCGTGGCAATGAATTATGTCATTTTCTATTTTACTTCTATAAGAATATAATAATAAGAATAATATTAAAATTTTCATTCTTGTTAATATTAACTTTGTTTAAATTGTATTGTACTTTGAGACTGTTACAGTTGTGCTGTCCTATAAAACATTTTACATACAACTTTTGTTGGACATGACATATTTTCTTTTATCATATACTCAATTAAAATCGTTTTTTATTCATTTGGACTAATCAAATTATTTGTGGTTTAATCAAATTTAATTGGTTTCGAACATTTTTATTGGATAGTTGATGTCATATAAAAATTAATTTTGTATTATATGATCCAATTATTTTTTCAGGTTCAATTGTGAAATAATCGAATAATTTCTCATTCCATACGATTCATATATTTTTAACCTATTTTTTTAATATCTAATCGAAAAACAAAAAAAGAAATTCGAATTTTATGTGAAAACTTAAAATTATGAAAATTTTGAATTATTATTTTTATTTAAAATATTGTATAACAATAATATGAAAGAAATATGAAAAAATATACAGTCTATACAAAAAAATATATTCAAAGAATTTTTTTTCTGTTTTTGAATGTTTGTGGCGAAGTCATTTTTGTTAACAAATTTTATGTATATTGCCTACCTCAAATTTTTTGAAAAGATTTTAATAATATTGAAATAAGAAAAAAATATTATGTGGTTTGTAATAAAACCATCACATCGAAACATCATTTCTGATGATCATTCAGTTAGGATTATAAAGCCATTGGAATTTGTTACTGATTTAACAAATTTTATTTGTACAACTTTGTAGAAATTATATCATTTAAAAAAGCACATAAGTTGATATGAATATTTTTTTCTGTAACTGCTCAATGAAAAAATATATTTCTATGGGGTTTTACAATTTATTTATATAACCGAATTATTGTTTAGAAATATACCAAAACAAACCTTATATGTAGTAAAATTTCTGGAATTCTCATTTATACGTAAAATAATGATTTCAAAACAAAATTAAAATAGATCATTCATTGTACTTTTAAAAGTAAAATTAATGAAGAAAAAAAATTAAAACACCTTTTTAGATAAAAATATCATTACAAGAAAATCACTAAATGTAATTTATATTCATTTACCGGTCGTATTATGCATTTTCTGCAGCAAAAATAACGGCAGACGTGTTTTTCTTTCGAGGGCAGATAATTTGTTTACACAAAGGCTATTTTTGGTATGTATTTTATCACCTTTCAAACACATTTGTCATGTGTTACCAACCTTTATGTAAAATCAGTGTTATCAAGATATGATAATCACTGTTTTGATTTTAACATTCTTAACGAGTTGTCAACGTCTCTTTAACAGAACAATACCAATATCGGAAGTTTCGTTGATATTTTTTAAAAGAGCTCGTTTAAAATAAAGAATCAACATACTACAGAATTAGAAATCATATTTTGACTTTTGATTCACCATTTATTTTCGAAATATCTTCAAGAGAATATATAATTTTCTAGAGAACTAAATCGGTATATTACACTAAAAACAAGTTATATCACATAAAAAGAGTTATTAAAAATATAAATGTAATATTAGCAAACACGAAATCTCGAAAAACCCACATCTCTATGATATAAAAACCATAAATACACTATTAAATGACATTTTATGACATTATCATAAAAATTAGTAACTTTTTTGATTTTTCAAGTATACTCTATATATTTTGTGATTCTTCCTTTTTTAATCATAAAACATAGATATATTTTTTATCATAAATATCAAATTGAAAATTTCTTAATAGTATTTTAATCTTTTTTTTATTTACTATTTAGAATCACCCTAAAAATAATTTGAATATTTTTATTGTATAAAGTAAATATTAGAATAATGTTTTTTAAAAATTATTATTTTACTTCAGGAATAACTTATTTGTTTTAAATATTTATCAATTCTTATTATTCAAGTGATAGCGGTTCATTATTAATCAAATAACTGTTTTGATTGATTCATAACAAATTGTCTAAATCATATAAGCTAGCTATAGGATTTTAAGCAATTATAGCCAAATATTCAAACAGTGTTTTATGTTTGAACCAATTTATAGCTATTGTTATAATTTATATTATGGTTTAAATAAAACATTTTATGGTTATTTAAAGATTTAAATTTTGATGATCATTGCTAATTTTTTTATAATTTGTATTATTATCCAAAATATAAATCAAATGAAATTTTTGCTACATTTTAAAGTTAATGTAACATTTTTTGCAAAAAAAATTACTTTTTTTAAAAAAAATATATTGCAAATGTGTAAAAAGCTCTTATTACATAAGCAAAAACATAATTTGTTATTTTCTTTTAGGCTATATTTCTTGAAATCAAAAAAAAAACAAAAGAAAAATAAAAGATGCCACAATATAAAAATTTAGTGTATTTGAAGCATTAAATATGATATAAAAATCTTTTTTTCAATGTACTACTTTTATGAATAAAATTAAAAATTTAAATTTGCATTCGTCGTTCTTAAATATGTTTTATTATTATCCTTCTCTTTTTCTTTTTATTTATTTATGTTTTATTTCAAAATATGAGACAATAACCATTAAAAAAGGTGTAGCAGACATTTATGATCATGGGAGCAAACGTTTCAAGTAACTTCTGCCAATTTTAATATAAACAGAATAAAAATAATAAGGATAAAGGGGATAAGAAGAAAAGAGCGATAAAGAAAGAAAAACATATACAAAGAGAGTATAATAAACGAAAAACCAATTTTAACTTTCTTTTATACCAAATCAAAAATTTTTTATGTTTCCTAAATTATATTCTTGTATATTTCTATCCAATCCAAAAGATCATGCCGTTCGACTGATAGAAAGATACTGACTAGGCTCGCCGTAGAAATGTAATATCTACAAAAACGGCACTCTACAACATTAAAAATAAAATTTAAAATTTAAGAAAATATACTAAAAATCAACCAAAAAAATTCAAAAAAAGGATTGTAAATATTTAAATTCCATAATTTATTTATTATAAAACAAAAAAAACTTGTACTTGTCTATACTGATGTCAGAATTGTTAGAAAAAATTGCCAAAGAAAACATTATATCATACTGCCGTAAGCACTGGAGATCCGAGTTGAGTGGCACAAATATTGGCTTTAAAGTGACGATGAATTAAAATATATAATAATTACGGGTCAAGGTGTGTCCTGGTATCATCTGTCTATTCATTGTCATTGTTCCTTCTTTCATTCATTATATTTATTAGGTGTCGTGCGCCTATTGATAGAGAGCGTGGAAGGAAGTTTCATAGGTATGTTTAAGGGGAAAACTCCTAATTCATCACTTATAGTTTTCTTGAAACCGTTATGTGTGAAGTTATTCATCGCACATACCTCAATAAATAATAAATCTTATATTTTTTTTATTTCGATTATATTTTTGTGGTTATAAAATCATATAGACCATGAAATTTTATTAACATTTGTTGTTTATCAAAATTAAATCAATTTTCTTTGAAAAAGAAAAAATTTTTAGATAAAAAAATATTTAATTGGATTAATTTGTCATTTATGTTTTGAATTCAATAATGATTATTTTTATTTCGTTAGAAATATTTTATTTGCTTTTATATTGATATTTCAAACAATCGAGTAGTTAATAAAAGATGAAAAGACACTTAGTTTATAAAAAATTATTCCTGTGAATTTAACATTATTATTGATTAAATGCATTTTTATTATTATTTATGGATTGGAATCAAGGCTAGTATACCTTGAGAATGTAAATAAGAAAATATTTTTAAAAACTTAAATTTACTTATAATACATATAAATAAATCTAAAAGCACAAATATTTTGTAAAACCATAACAACAATCTTTTTTAAATTTCTTAAATACCTATTTTGAACGTGAATAACTACAAAAACGAAAATAGATAAAAAAAATAGTTGTTTTACAACTAATTAAAGGCTTAAAAAATACTTTATATAAAAATTACAAATAGTTTTTATATTTTCACTTCATCGTGCGATGAAAAATGAGATAAAATTTAAAATATGTGCTAAAAAATGAATAGCAACATTATTGTCTCCTATTCGGTATATAAAAATTTTCTGGTTCTTCCTTAGTAATTCTTTCTTTTTAATGTTTATCATGTCTTTTTTTCAACCCTTATGAGTACTGTTTATCTTGTGAAATAGATTTTTTTGCATCTGAGTCGGGGAATTTTTTTCTTGGAAAAAAGCCTCATTCATGAAGCATCCTGATTTTTTTATGAACTTTCCTAATGTTTTGATCCTTAAATGTATCAAATCTACTGAATGTTTAACCTAAAAAACCCAATAAAAAGAATCAATAATCAGTACATTCTTATTTAAATTTTTATTCTTTAGAATATCATTGTATTACTATTACAGTAACAATTGTGTTTTCAATGTAATTTTTCTTAATTATTAATTTTCTTGTAACAAAAATTACAATAATACTGCTAAAACAAATTTTTTTCTCTATTTTTATTATTTTTAGAATGCACTAATTTATGCTAAAAAAATATAAAATAGCAAATGTGAAATTGATCGATATAATTATGAACCTTTTTAGTTACAAACAAATCACAAAAATATTAAAAATATGTTTTTAGAAAAAATTATTACTTTCTATGTATTAATTGAAATTTAACTAGTAAATATTAATCAATCGCTATTACAAACAGTTGATTTCAGGTTAATACGATTTTTACACAAGAGTATTTATAGGAATAAAAATATATATAAGTTCATAATTAAATATTTTTATTTTTAATAACGATATATTTTAAATATTTTTTTTTATCAAATCATATTATAATATTACATGGTTTACAAAATTATAATTCTTTTTTTTGTGTGGAATAATATGAATAAGCCGTAAAATTTATATTTTCTGTGTAAAACAACTAAAAAGTACATAAACACCAGTACATAATGAAAAACATTCTTTAATGCTAAAAAAATCTAAAACACTTAAATATATTTTTTTGTAAAAAATCACAAGGTTTTCATTCAATGTGTCCCGTTCTAGGTTTATTTGTCTAGAGTCACTCAAGAAATTCACAAAAATAGAAAATTTTAAATTTGTATTCTAAGTGTTTAATTTATTTAAGATATTATTTTGTCGTTTGTTTAACATTCTTAACTCTGTTGTTTATAAATTTACCTTATTTGTAAACAATATGAAACGTTATCTTTATATGTGTTTAATTGATTTTTGATATTTATTTCTGTTATGAATTTCAATATATCAATTCTTTCAAAAGTCATAAATATCAATTATAAAATTAACACATACAATATAAATTTTTGAAATGCCATAATTAATCAACTATGTATGGATATATCGTAAATTATTTACGACACATGGTTAGTTTTTTTTGATGTTTTAAATAATCATCCTATACTTTTTAGTTCATCTTGATTATTTTTTTAAAAAATTGATTTCTTGAAATGTATAACAGAAATCCATATCAAAAATCAATTAAATATATTAAAACAATATGAAACATATTGCTTTAAAAAATAATATTAATTCAAAACAACAGAGTTAAGAAATGATGTGAAAACATCAAAATAAGATCATAACTTAAGTTAACTCTCGAAATAAAAATTTAATATTTTCTAATCTTATTTACCACTGGCGCGATTATAGATAACAAAACTTTGAACTTGACAACTTTTCAATAGAAATCTCTAAAATTGTGAGTTGAATTTTACCCTATAATTTTTTTATGTATCTCAATATTATAAAAACGTCTTTTTGAGTTCTACTAGAGTAATTTTCACCCGTTTTTATAATATGTAAGTTTAAAATATTCAATAAATCAATATTGTTTCAAAAAACTAATGCATTAATATAAACAAATTATAATTTCTCTTTAAATGAAAATTTTCGTTTATATATAAGATAAATTCAAAAATATTAAAAAAACATAAAAAAAAAGTAAAAAGTAAAAAGAAGAATAATATTCTTTTTATACGATTTATGTGCTAATTGCTAATTAATGAAAAAAATAAATTGAAATAGAATGAACTCGAACCAAAAAAATATAAAAAACTTTTTTACAAGTATATAAATCCAATACTTCCGTATATAAGAATGCTTTTTTACTTTTTTTTATGATAAAAAAGCAAAAATTTGTCAAGTGTATATTTGTGAAACAAAAATGAAAATTTCTTTTTATTCTCTATATTAAACATTTTTATTGCAATGATATTATGCATTGATGCATTGTATACTTATTTTAAAATTCTTATTTAATTTAATCTATTATCTTTAATTTAATCTGGAAAAACAAATTTCCATTTAATAAGTAATTCAAAAAATGTATTTATATCTTACAGAAGTATAAAAATATAGAGCGGAATACAATTTCTCAATTTTTTTCAAGAGGTAAAAGCTAGAAATAATGTTCATTAATCTTTTTTCATAAATAGTATTAAAAAAATTTTCTAAAAATTTTATTATCCTCAAATATGTGTATTGTACAAAAATCTTTTTTGTGCATATGATTAGAATTTTTTTGTTATTTAATAATTCAATGTTCTAATTATTCATCACATGTGAAGTTTTATAATTCATGTCTGTTCTTAATTCAGATAGATTTTATATATTATAATAGTAAAAACTAATTCTGTTATAACGAAGGATTCTGTCATGAACTATCAACTAAAATTTTAAAAAATGTTTTTTTTGTAAAAAATGCAGACACAACAAATTGAAAAATTCATTATATTATTTATAGGAACAAAACACGTACAAAAACGTTGTTTTAATAACTGTTAACTACATTTATATAATTAAAAAAAAATAAAAGAAAAATTTTTATTAGATATGAAAACTACAATCACAATGATAATTTTAAGTGTTAATTAATTTTTTTGGTTTTATATTTTTAATGCATATTTTTATTTTTGAAGCAATTATTCTTTTTTGCAGATAATGATTTAGACTGATTAGACTATTTTATTTGTTCAAAATTGTGAAGTAAATCAATTAAAATACATATCTCAAGTATAAATGGGCAGATTAGGACAACTTTGTCTTTAAAAAAAACCTAAATAGTAAGTAAAAAACATCAAGACCTATTTATATCAATATTTAAATTATCAAAAAAAGAAAAGATATTTTCGATACAAAAATAGGCAAGTATTTATGAAAAATCAATATAAAAACAATATTAAGATGCAAATATCAAATTTAAGAAAATTTTTGTTTTTTGAATTTAAAAAAAGTGAAAAAACTTCACACCCTAAAATTTTTTATTGTCTATTAAATATATATTTTATTTAAGAAACTTTGCACAAAAATATGATTAATAGATTTTTTATGATATTTAAAAACTATACATTTCATAAAAATCTGAAAACAAAAAAAATCTATTAAAATTTTACTTTTTCGTCAATAAAAAGATTTTCTTATATGAATATATAATAAAAAATCTTTTACTTTACTCGAATGTGTTAATCATTTTTTTTAGCATCAATGAGATGCATAAATATTATATTTAAAGGCGTTATTAGTTTCACGTTTCAAAATGTTCATATTATTTGTCATTAATATTTATAAAAAAAACTCTAATTGAAAACTGTTATTTAGTTTTTTCCTTTTTCATGCATATTGCTAAATATACATAAAAGTTTGTTATCTTTTGAACTTTATTTGTTAAACCATTGACAGTTGCAATAAAGTGATATATTAAATGACATATCTGTTTTTAATTCAAGATAATTTGATATAGTATTTAAACTTCTAAAATCATATTTACATAGGAATTTTCGTAAAATTTATTTTTTAAAAATTTCTTTGTTTGTTACTTCTGATTCTAGAGCCGAATCATGACAAGAGGCGAGTTCTTGTATTTCAACCGAGGAAATAATGTATTAAATTCATTTTATGTTATACTTAATGTTTTTTTATCACAGAAACAGGGTCAAAATGTAATTCTAATTGTGTTAAGTTGTGTTATTCTGTTTTGAAAGATCTTAATATTTATATTTTGGTTTTTATATGCATTTTTTTGCTCCTATTGATAATATTTAAAGTTTGTCATTTTTATATTTCTTAGATTGTATGAAAATTAGATATTTTTCACAATGAGTGAAAATTATTATAAATTTACACTGCCAATGAAACTTGATGTGTAGGCATTCGATTTATCAAATTGATATTATTGTTTCATTTTGAACATAAAAAATCTTAAATATGAGTTTTTTAAATGAAGTAAAAAGTATAGATATCTTATTCTCATTCTAACTATTGTTTTAGATCTTGAAAATCAGGTTGAAAGAAATGACCTTTGTATTCATTTACATTTCGATCAAAGAAAAACATTTCAAAATCAAAAATTTAGAAAAAACTAAAATATTAGTAAATGAATTTGTAAAACTGATCTATTGCAAGAAAATTAAAAAACCAAGATAGTGACCGAAATTCATTCGACAGATAATTACCGTGATAAAAAATTCTCGGAAAGAAGTAAAATACAAAACATATTATTAACATGTTCCATTTTATTACATTTTATTTTTTTTACTTCCAATTTTTTAATCTTTTAATATATAGGAATTTCAGAAACAACTTATATTATAAGTTGAACAATTATTCATATTGAGCTATGATAATCTTTTATGTATTTCTCATGTTACTAAAAACTTTATGCTTGAATACTAGATTCTTGGTCATTTATGAACGAAAATTCTAAATTATGTGTTTGTATTCAAGTTATCTAGAATCAATATGAAAATAAGAAGTAACAAAAATCTGATTTGCTGCATCTAATTTTTAAATTTATTGTAATAAAATAGTGATAAAAAAGTTGAATGATTTTTTAATTACAATTATGCAAATAGCAATAAGTTTCTGTACTGTTAAGCCTGATCATTGTGTTACTTTTATTTAAGCATATTTAAAACATAAAAAAATTTATCACCTTTGCCAAAGTATTTCTTTTAATTTATTTATGTTGAATTTTTTCCTAATCAATTATTTTTTAATAAAATGCAGTGTTTTACAACGACATAAAATTGCATATTAAGGTTTCGCATATTGTTTAGCAACGAGTATATACACTACAAAGTCGTAAACAGCGCTATATAAACAATATTACAGATTAAAGATAAATTTTTATATCTTTTTTACTGCCGTAAAATATATTGAATTTTAGATTTAGATAATATGGTGCTCATCATAAACAGTAAACCAAAAAAATTAAATTCTAACATAATATGTTGTAAATTATCGTGGCATAATAATTATTTTCACTACTATAGTTTTTTGTTTAAAAGTTTTTTCTGATAAATTTTTATCTATTAAAATAATGATTTTTATTTGTGTAACAAGAATCACTTATGATTCACAACAAAGATAACGATTAGCAATTATTAATCGATATTCAAAAAAAATTACGCTATTAGATTTTTTAACTTTTTTCTTCTAGAAACAACAGTTTATGTATCATTATACAGTATTTTTGAGAAAACATGAACTAATACATATACAGAAAGAAAAAATTCATTCGTTATTCTAAATATGTACATTATTTTTATGAATTCGCGTCATTTTAAACGCTTGTGCGTTTTTAAAATAGTTTTTATTGAATATTTTTGTGTTTCGTATTGTCATATACAAATAAAAAGATACGAATAATGATTAATAAAATTTATACTTTTTGTGATTAAATCAAAAAATTATGCATTTCTATGAATATTAAAAAAAATTCTTTTATTGTTGTAGATAATTTATAATAATCTCTATCCAATTAGCTTTAGTAAAAAACATTTTCAATAAGAAAATTTATCAAGCATTTGTCGTTAGATTTAAAATAATATATGAAATAAAAAAATGTAATTAATTTGAGATATTTTAAAAAAACTTTAAAAAAATAATCACAAAAATTTTATTTTTGTCAAAATATTTACGACTTAAATATAATTAGCGAAAAAAATAGAGAATGTAATAATAGGTTTTGCATAAATGAAATACGAAATTTTACCACTTTTTTGTATATGTAAAAAAATTTTTTTATAATTTAAATTATAACATTTTCCTCTTTAAAAATCTGTTTTCAAATATTTCTTTGCAAATGCTGTTAATATAGAATAATAATATTTAACATTGTTGTTTGTTAATATGATTTTCGTAATTTAAAGTAATATTTTTACTGAATAAAAATTTACCCTATAGACTATTTAATATTGTTGTTACACTTGGGATATACACGAATCAAGTGTTTTTAGCACTAGTTATACTATTTTTAGTAAAAACAAATGAGATCGTATACTTTTTTTAAATTCAATATTCTTAAATAAATTATTTATTTTATTTATATTAACATTTTAATCTAACTTTTTATATATCAAAATTATAATTCAGTTGCATTATTATCTTACAATAAAGCAATGCTTATAAAATATATTATCTTTTATTAATTTGCAGGATTTAAACGTAATTTTTTTTGTGCTTGATGTGTAAAAAAGGGGTACAACTTTGCACAAAAAATAGTGCTAATCAATTTTTATTATTTATCAAAAATCGTTTCAATAATTTAATTCAAACTAAATCCTAAATTACGTATGATAAATTTTTAAAAAACTATTATTTATTTTAAACAATGTTTCACAATCAATATTGAATATATAAATTTAAAATAAGAAATTTCAAGATAAAAACTTTTATCGCTAAAAACTTAAGAATTTTTATATTTTTAATTACAACATATCCCTTTATGCAAAAAAAAAATTATTATAAAAAAACACGAACTATAAATGCATATATTTTTAAAAAGGTAAATCTTGTTTTTTTTGCATAAAAGTATCTACACAAGTCTTTTTGTCGTTATCTATTACAAAATTAATATAAAAATTGCATAAAATTCTTTTATCGAAGTAGATTATTAAAGCTATTCTGTTAAAAGACAAAAAAAGAATTTTGGTAAGTTATGATCTTAAAACCTCTCAGATAATAATTTTGAGACATAAAGATGGTTTTTTGTTAGTACATATATATATGTTTATATCTCTTTGTTAAAAATACGTCCTATGAGAAAAAATTACCTTTTATTGTAAGAAATTTTATAAAGTCGTAACCGCGCTGCTAGATCTTCATAAAAATTTATATTTATTTAGGCTTTTTTTGATGTGAAAATTCTATATCATTATACTAAAGTTATCAAAATTGAGAATACGACCAAAAGATAAAACAATGATCCTATAAATAGTATTCATCTTTTATAATTGATAAAAAAAATTATTTGTGCGTTATGAGGAAAAAACAAAACCTAAATTTTTTTGACGAAAAAAAATCAAACCGGAACATATCTTAGTAGCTAATATTTCTTATAAAATTTTTTCTAATATAAAAGTTTTTTCGTGACTTTTCTGGAAAAAATCTCCCATTTAAAATTAAATAAGACGTATACACACCAGTTTTTTATAGATCCACTGCATGAGAGCTAAGTATACGATTCAATAAAAAAGAATAAAATTTTAAATATTAATAAATTTGATAGAAAAAAAAATGTTTCAGTGGCTTATGTTTATTTTTATTTTTTTTATACTTTAGTTTTTATTTTATATTTTTATTTATTTTGTAAAGTTTTAATAAATAAGTGTTTTTTAAAATATTTCTACATATTTTAAAATCTTTTTTACAAAAACTAAAAAATTAGTTTTGTTTTATAATATTCATATTTAATTATTTTTGTGCAGTAATTTAAAGAAAATAAAAGTAATTTGTGTATTTTTGCAAGTAAAATATTAAATACTATAGGTTATGAGTAACCTTAGAAAATAAATATGTTTCAAAAAAACATGTTGTTGTTCTTTGTGCGTGTTAAAGTTTAGTATATTTATATTTTTGCCATTAGATTTAAGTTATCGTGGCACTGGCTAGGTTGTTTACTTATAAAATAACATGCCAGAATTAAATTCTGAATCCTGAATTTAAGCACATAATGTAATATAGAAATTACTGAAAAAGAAATGGCTTCAAAAATACATATCATATAAGATGTAATAAAAGAATAGTGAATATACCGCTAAATTAAGTAAAAAACAACAATTTAATCAATATATTGTATTTAACAGTAAGCAGTACTTGATCACATGCTAGTTTCTACAGCAGAAAAGACATCTAAACTATTTAATATTTTATAATGGCACATAATCTCGGAGCTTCAGAAAATCGGGTATTTTATAATTATAAGAAACTAAACTTTTCGGGTGGAATTGAGCAACAACAATAAAAAAATACATTGTAATCATTTTTAAATTCTTTTAATGCTGTTTAAACAATGTAAATAAATATTTTTATTTATAAAAGCTCCAACTACAATTAGAAAAACATATCAATAGTGTTTTTTCATATTTGAATATTTCTTTTATTGTATTGTTTAAAAAATAGACACAAATTTCTTTACTGTTTGCTTTTTGTTAAAAAAAATATCTATATCATGCCTTAAAACATTATTTTCTTTTATTTTAAAAGAAAATTCGACATTTACATATGATAATTTGTTATTTGTTCTTTTTTATCACAAGATTATCGTTTTTTTATGTATTCACGAACCATTTATACCTTGATCATTTTGAATCAAAATGAGAAGATACTAGTTTATTTTATCAAGATTTACTTTAAATTATATTTGATGGTCGACACTTTTGATAATGTAACAATTAGTTTATTTGTATCAAAAAAAGAATATAAAGGCCTTTTTATTCAAATTACATGTTTTCTAAAAATCCCTTTTAGTATCAATGTGAAAGGTTTTAGAAATAGATCGGGTAGGCCGAGATGCTGCTCCCGCATATTCGCTCTCTTTTAAGTTATTATTTAAAATATAATTTTTTTTTAGTTTTTATAATACCCATTAAAAGGCAGCTTTGTCCCTATAGTTTATAAATGTTTTTTCAATATATATTCATGAATCCCTCGAGAAGGGCTTAGTAGAGTGCGTAAATATAGTGAATATAGCGAACAACTGCAATGATAAGTTTTTATAGACAAATTGTAATAATCATATACGGGTGTAATGATATTCTTCAGACGGTGAGTTTTCACGAATATCTTGGTTGTTCGAAGTGTAGGATCTTTGTTGATGCATATAATATAGCATAATAGTAACAAATATGTTCAAAATGTTATAAAAGGATAAAAATTTGTAATTATTAGCTTTTATATTTACTAATAATATTTTTAGCACCTACTTTTATTATATATTGTTAACTGGTTTCTTCTTTTGTTTAAAATGTTTATAAAAATATGTATATATATGTGGGTTAATCAAGTATTCTCCTGAATAATCCATCAAACATTCCTTGTTTTCGTAATAAAAGATCTTAACCACATAAACGTTGCACTTAAACCGTTTAGGCTGATGATCCGTGTTTTCTCTCACAACGGGATTACTGAATGGTTTGGTTAGTTGCGTTTGAACCCACTTTCCCATTTTTGGTTCAGATTCGTTGATAGAAGTGTTGCTAATCCTTTTATATGCACATTGGTAAAATAATGCGAGGTGATTGGAGAATAAGAAAGTGTTCATATAAAGATCATTTTTTGAAATATACTAGACATGTCAGTATTTGTTTGGTTTATCTACTACTGTTAGATTTATTTCTGCCATAATAAAATGTTAAAAGGAATTAATGTTAAATTCAAGATATATTTATATTTAAAATGCCTGAAGAAAAAATACATGTGCTCCTAGGCAGATGATTTCCGTATTAATCTAAAAAAATCATTATTCAAAGAGATTTAATAGAAACTATATGAGAATTTTAAATAATTTTCGAAATTCTAAAAAATTAGTTTTATAGGATTTGTATGATGTGAACGTTGATTATATATATTTAAAGTTTTTTCTATTAATAATAAATGTTTAAATTTAAATATATTGAGTGAGAGTATTCCATGTTCCTATATTGGCTGAACATAGCTGCCGAATCAAGCCGAAGATAGATTTTATTGCAAGATAAAATGCAAAAAAGGGAAGTATGATAATATTTAAATAAATTTATTTTTAGAAATTGAATAATAATTCGTTTAACTGGTTTTATTACGGCATTTTTACTTCCCACTATATTCATTCTATTGTCCCCAGTCTCAATCTTTCGTTTTATTTATGTGTAAGGGCATGTTTTTTTCAAACTTTTTATAATGCAAAAAGGGATTTTGGGTGATATTGGTTTTATTGTGCAGCATTTTGATATATTTTGGTTGTGTATTTTTTAAAAAACACAAAAATATTGCTTGTTTCTTTTTATATTTACCACAGACGAACAAATAATATAAATTGCTATATTCGATTGTCCAAACGTTTTTTTAATATTATATTTTGTGCTCCTTTATTTTTATTTTAACAAAAAAATACCTATAGAAACAAAAAAATTATTGATCAAAGGGACAAAAACGTGATATAAAAAAGCGTAAAAATGAAAATGAATCTAATAGCAATTATTGTTTTTCTTCTAACGAAAATCGATTTCGTACTTCATACCGAACCTGATGCCACAAAAGACTCATTATTTAAAGGTGTTTCCTGGCCAATAAGAGTATATGTGCGACCGGATGCGACTACCACAATAAAAATTGTTAGATAAAGATCTAAAAATATTTTGTCGATATAAGTGTATTTTATAAAAGCTATTATTGTAACCAATTATCGTATTATGTGTATCATATTGATTTTACCAAAAAAATTTAACATAAATCCTTTTCATTCCTTTTTAATTTTATTTCACTGCAAATAATTTTTAAAAATGAATTTTATTCCTTTAAAAATTAAACGTGAAAATCATAATATCAATTTATTGCTTTTTACTTATTCTAAATATTTATTTAATACTTGAGTTATATAATATTCATTTTCGAAAAGATTAATTTGACTTACTTCATTGAAACTTAAAATAAAATATTAATTATATACCAATAATTTATAATGCTTACATCATAGTTTACAAATCTTGAAATTTTTAATGGTCGAATTTTATAATTTTTAAAAATAAAAAAATAAATATTTGTAAATTTTTAAAAAGTATATTAAGTTTGGATTGTAAAACAGCAATTTCATATATAAAGAAGTTTTTTATAAGCGCTGTAAATGTTTTTAGATTACATTAACACACAAAAAAATGTGTTACGTATATTGCATATTATAATCAGATTAATAAATAAAAGCACCTTTTTCTTTTTCAATGTGCATTTAGGGTATTTTTTGGTATAATTTGCCATTTTATTTTTTAGGTTAAAATTTATTTTTTCTCAAAATATAAAAAAAATAATTAGCATAAAATTAAACATTTATCTTAAAAACCAAAATTTCTATCATGATCCAAAATACAAGCGTAATTTTTATTCAATTCTTAAAATTCATTATAAAAAACATTATCATGTGAATAAATTCAAAAATTCAAAAATTTTATGTTCAATCTATGCTTTTTACAAATATTTTTTTACTATATTAATAAAATTGTTTGTAAATTATGTAAAAAGACTTAGTAGTAAAAGTAAAAACCTCAAAATTTTCGAAAAAATATCTTTAATTTCTAATAATATATAGAAGCAAATAAATAAAAAATCCGACTGAAACTGAAAATTTTTATAATTAGGTTTGAAAAAACTTGAATATGTAGAAAAAATGCCTAAACATTCCCTTAAATGGATCATGTGAAATGCAGAACGAATTCAATAAACAGAATACAGACTATAATTAGTCTCTTTTTTACTTCTAGAACTGTGTGATAGAAAAATTTTAAATTTTTTAGGTAAGATCGAACGCGATCTACATTTTTAATGGATGTTTGGTGATAACTGGGTTATTTTATAAAAACCTAAATAAAAAAATATACAAAAAGATGAAAAACAAAGTATAAATTGTAAATCACATAGCAATGGTTGTTTATAGTGGTAAATAAATATTGATTGTTTAGAAAATATTTTAATACCAAATATTTTATTAAATAACATAAGTATTGAATATATTAATAAAAAAATATGTTAAGAAAAGTATTTTTAAAATTCTTATAATGATTAAAATAGAAAAAATTGGTTTTTTATACACGATGATAATATTTGATGAATAAAATTTCTTTAGTGCGACATTTAAAATTCTTTTATATTTTAAAAAAAATTTTCAATAAATGGATCACAATTTAGGCTATTTTGACTTTTATGAATGCAAATAAAACATCTCAACCTTTTTTTTCTATTACAAACCAATACAGGCAATGGCACTACCTCTAAAAACATAACGAGATTGTTTCTTTCATATAATCAAATATATGTTTTTTTAATTTTAGATTTATTTTATAAATTTTTCATCTTGAGATTGAAAAATAAGACGTGTGAATGCATATATAAAGCGACTAATCTAATACTAGTGCTTTTAAATAATCTATTTGTTATTGATATTTTATTAATTAACGTAGATCCAATTTTTCTTCTTAATTGATTATTTATTATACAAATGTAAAGCCATTTAATTTAATGTATGTTTGATCAACTAGAAAAACATAGGTATTAAACATCTTTTACTTTAAAAATCTTAAGACATTACGGTAAAAAACATTTTTTATCCATACTTTCAATAAATAAGGTACGGAACATAGTGTGGTTTTTATGCATACCAGTTAAGAACAAAAAACCAACACCTTTACCACAAAATCAATTCTGCTATTTGGGAGCATCTAGTCGTTTAATTAAATTTAACTAATAAAAAATTAAAACTGATGCATTTCAAAAGAAATACGCAAAATATGAAAAATTATGATAAAACCAACCTAATCACATAACGATAATAATAAAATATACTCCTAGCAATAATTTTCGTTTTTTTGCTCTTAATTCTTTTTTCGGTAACAAACATATAGAAACAAAGTAATGATTGTCTTTTGATTGAATTACTTCTGGCTCAATTATATAATGATGATTCTAAAACGATGGTTTTTGAAATAAGTTAAACTTAAGAATGTATATTCTAAAGATGTATTTATTTAAAACAAAGATGCAATAATAATATTAGTAGAGATAAGAACATTCATCATTAAAAAAAGAAAAAAGGTGACCGTTAGCAACCAATTCAAAAAACATAAATATCTGTTTTTTTTGTGGTTATTTGTCTGTCTTAATATTTAAATATAAAGTACACACCTTTATATAGGAGATTATCTAAATCTATTTCCTTGATTGGTTTTCATATGAGATATAATAACTTTTTTTAATCATAAAGGTTTTTGAGCTGTATATTATAACAATTTTGGATAATCATAATTTTAAAAATACTATAAGCTCATTGGTGAAATTCTATTTTCTCTATGATGCCTTTTTTTGATAACAATAACATCTTTCAATTATCTAAAACGGTAGAAAATAATTTAGTATAAAGAAATAAAATTTTTGTAACTACACTATCTATTTTTGTATGTGTCTTTCAAGCACAAAATATTCTCTTTCAAGTTATAAAAACAACATAATTACTCGCTATCGCAGTGTAAAACATAATTATGTAATATATGTACACTAACAACATCTATATATTAAAAAATTATTTTATGCAATAATATCATAAAAATAAGCGAATTTCTACTATTAATTGTATTTTATTGTATTTCAAATATGCACAAAACAAGTTAATCGGATTCTAATATTATCCTTAACAGTTATATATTATGTATGCGCATGGTAGCGTGTATAGAAAAAATGTAATTTTGTTTCTAAATTATTACGAGCGATTTTATAAATTCTACAAGGTTTTTGTACCATGAATTTTGTATATATAGAAAATTTATACTTTTAATTGTTTGATTAATGATTATTTATTTATATGATAAAAAATTACCTTTGTGAAAAATTGACATTTTCTGTAAATTGAATGTTTTTAACAAAATAAAAAAATTAGGTATAAAAAATATATGTTAAAAACAATTTTTTTTTGAATTTATCTAAATAAAAATGTTATAATTCAAAGATCATTTAGTCTTTAAGACTTTTTTTCTAACCTTTATGATGTTAAAATCGTAATTATTTATAAAATATTAATAGTTTTATATAAAAATCTTATCGATATTTATTTTTACAATTCATATCTACATATTAAAATATTAATCACTATAATTTTTAGTATATTTGGTTTATTTCTGCAATTTACTTAAATATAAATGTTTTCAAACTTTAACAATGTCAACATTTTCAATAATTGATTCAATGAAATTAGATAATGAACTAAAAATTAATACATTAAATATTTAGTATAGATTTCTATAACACTTTTAACACAATAAGTAAAAAATATTTAGTTAAAACATTAAATGACTTTTAGATACTGATTTTCTTTAATTTTTTTTATTTTTCACCTTTAAAAAATGCTAGACATACTGCACTGTTAAAGTGACTTTAAATTATGTATTTATGGTTATTTTTATCAATTGATGTTATTAAGTTATCTTTTCATTTATAGGTGTACTTTATCGCTTTACTCCTTTTTTTATAAGCATGTATCATTAAACTAAATAAACTTTATAAAACGCTTTAATAACAAATTGCAAAAAATCTGTTCAACTAGATGATTTTTTATTATAGCAATATGTTTTAAGATTTTTAAACACGTAAAATCGGCATACAAACCAAATATTTATGCATATTTAACACAAAAATTCAGATGGCAGATTTTTTATTGTTAATAGTTGATTTATTTTGCAAAAATAAAATTTACTGCCTATATTGATTCTATATCGACAATAATTTATTATAATATTGACATTCTATTAAAAAGAAAAAAAACTTGCTAAATTTTAGAAAAAATTTTACAAGTGTTCTTAAAAAATTTAATAACGGTTTGTACATCAATAAATAATTGCTTATTTAATCTTGATAAAAAAAATTCAATATGAATTTCATTTAATTGATTATTAAATACAATATAATCATTTCTTTTTTTTTAAGTTTATAAAATTTATATGTACTAAAATTAAAAATATTTGTATTCTAATTTTTGTGTTATATATTTACAATTTTTTTTTAAAATTTCTTGCCATCAAAAAGCTTATAATACAGTTAACTTCTGCTATATTTTTTCAATTCAATCGCGTATATGGAACTCTAAACCAGTATTTTCAACAATAAATATGTTTTGTTGTATATTTTTTGCAATATTTTTTTATCCAGACAATCCAACGAGAAGAATTATTACAAATGATTTAAATGGTAATACCGAAATTGAACCAATTTTAGATTTCAATTTACAAAATAAAAAACATCTTTTTATATAGATTATAATTTTAAACTGAATTGTTTAATCCGACAAACTAAATAAAATAAATTTAAGCTCTATTGATAAAAACTGGTTATGAGTAATATCAAAATATTTCACGCGCAAAAAAGTCGTGCGTATCATCAAAATGTAATATAATATGACTAAAAATTATAATATGCAAAATATAGCGTAAATTATTATCCCGTGGTCCTATCTTTGATAGCGATCTAAAAACCTTAATTGAGTTGTACAAGTATTTTATACTCATCAATAACGCATAATAAGTTTAGCACACGTTATTTTGCTCTTTTAACTTTTTTTATCAAATTCGTTTACATTTTATCTATTATTCAAATCAGAATATAGCATCATTTACAAGCCATAAATGTCATATCAATACCGAATTCTTATCTCTTAAATAATCGAAACCACATCATCTTGCTGTACGTTGTGCATATGGACAAATTTGACGATAATAAGGAGTATTGTATGCTATAAATTACAAACGAAATTAAAATAATATGCATAACTTAATTAACAATTTATTTACTATGATCGTTTTGATTTCAGGCATGATAGAATGTGGCTGCCCGATACAGCAAAAGCCAGTTTCATGCCCGGCTATGCCAAAACCAGCACCAAATGGTGGAGCTCTTAAGAAAGCTGAATCATCAAAAAAAGGCGTCGCACCTAAAAAACCAGAAATTCCTAAAAAGGCAACACCGGTTAAGAAAGCTGCACCAGCAAAAAAGGCAACACCAGCTAAGAAAGCTGCACCAGCAAAGAAGCCTACACCGGCAAAAAAAGCAAAACCCACTAAGAAAGCCGCATCAGCAAAGAAAGCAAAACCCACTAAGAAAGCCGCACCAGCAAAGAAAGCAAAACCAAGTAAGAAAGCTAAATCTTCTAAGAAAGCTGGTCGAAAATAAACAAAAAATATTTAATTAAATGTCACTATCCGATACACTACTTACATATTTTTTTTCATTATTCAAAATGATAATCCATTCCTATTAAATTTTATATAAAAAATTAAAACAGTTTATTGAAGAAGTATAATTTTTTATAAATTTCATGTGAATCCCATGAAAAAAATATTTTAGGTTCGGTTTGTTGTTAAATTTCCGCAATATGTTTCTAAAATTTTATTAAAAATTAAATTCCAGTTAAAAAAACAAAATCAATATAATTTTTATAAAAAAATGTTTTTTTTTGATGAAAATTATTAAGTTTAAAATGATCGAACTGCGTAAAATTTCTTTAAAAAATTATATTAAAATAAGTAGTCTTATCAAAAACCCTTATACGAATCTTAAATTTTTGGATTTCATTGTAATAAGAAGATTTCTTTATTAAAATATAGTAAGAAAATTTGGGGTGCAATTTAATTTTCAAGCAAGTTTTTACATATATTATTCTTTAGTCGAAAATGCACATTTCTAGGTAAAAAACTAAACCGATATGCTTCCAAAATGGGCATTCAAATTGTACTTTAACATATTACAAACGCATAAGAACAAATCTTATTTATATTTCATATGAAAATTTTCTGTGTTGATATGATTTCTTGATTTTTATATATCCTCACTTATATAGTTCTAAATTAATTTTTAGAAGAAAATAGAATTAATAACAAGTAAGTATTGATTAAGATCCTCGCACCCAAACCAAGATATTTTAAAATTATGATTATATTTTTGAATAAATTTTCAGTTTTAAATATGCAGAAGCCATTTTCTTTATATTAACATAGAAAAAACATTTTATTGACAAAATTTAACGCAATACAGATCATTTGTACAAAGACAATTTTTTAACTAATGTTAACCAAATAAATGTTGTGTGTTGTGTAATAAGAAACGTAACTTTATATAATAAAATTTAGGCGAACATTATTAAAAATTAATACCATTCACATACTTTTTCGAATTGTTAACCATTTTAAATCAAAATAAACTATTCTTAGTCAAGTTAAATTTTTTTTGAAAAATTGTTTTATAACGGTTAATAAAAAAGAAACAAAAAATTTTGAAATGCTCATATTCTGATAAAAAATTCTAATAGCAATATGTCATTTTCTGTGGTTTACTAAATTATTACTCTTTTTCTACATTATTCTAATCCAAAACATTTAATTTTATAAATTATGTTGGTAATTAAACACAGAAATTTTTCTAAGAAAAAAGCCTAATCCTGATTGCTTATTAGAATAGTTATAATGATTATCTATTTCTAAACCAGTGCAGGCTGTGTTAAATAAAAAATATCAAACAAAATAGTAAATTTAATATGCATTAAAAATATGGAAATAGCATTTTATATAAAATCAGGTTTGCTTTTTTAAAAAAAATGATTTAAAACGAGAATAGATTGATATTTTGAATGTAAAATTCGTAATATAAACTTTATTCGGATTTATAAATTTCAAGTTTTTATTAATGGGTTTTTTGAAAAACTTTATACATCACGAAAGCACAATATGAAAAATTCATTTATTCCTAATTGTCGCATGCATATTACTCAACTGGCTAATATTAATTGAGAAATAAAAACTATTCTTTCTTAGAAAAGTTTTTTAAATTTTTGCAGGTTTGTACTTTTATTGCATATACAATAATTATTATTTATACTCCAACATCATCGAAAAATTCGCAGCAACTTTAAATAAATTTCTATTTCGTGTAGTTTTAGTATGAATTATATGTTTAAAACTGTTTATCTGATATTATAACTGCTTTGGAATTTTTTAAATTTATAAAATTTTGCTTTTTAAGAAAAGTGTTTTTTTATGCTCGACTTTATCAACTTTTTTTTAAATAGAAAATTTGTAAATTCTATATATAGAAAAAAATAGATCATCTATTTAGCAGTCATATTAAATATGTTTAAGTATACTAATAAAATGACGAGCTGCAAAACAAAATTAAATTCTTTACCACAATACTAAAAATGTCTAAAATATTGCATGTTATAGACATCATTTAATGAAATTTATTTTTTTCATTTTAAATATACATTTGAAAATTAAAAAAACCTTTAAATACCTTTTTTTAATATCAATATTAAAATTAATTATTTTTGAAAAATTACAAAAAATTATGCGATATTTGAATATTGAAAAAGTTTTAAAAACAAAGAAATCGTAAATATATATTTATTTACGATCCATTTATAGAATTACGTTTTAAACAATTTTTTTGATTCAATACGTTTCAAAATATTGTAATAACTTCTGTTTGTAGTTACTTTAATAATAAAAAATGGTTTCGGCAAATAATTAAATAATATCAACAATTCTTTCTTAGTATATTATGATCTACATTGAGAAATATTTGAAAAAATAAAAACTTTGTCCTAAAAGTGAAAACTTTCAAACCATGAAAAATATTCACTAGAAATGTTTAAAAAACTTTATATAAAAATTAATACAAAAATTTTGCACAATGAATTTTCTGGTCTATGTTTCATCGACTAGAATTGCGCATCAATTGATTATCAATGTAAACAATAGATGAATGGTGTTTATTTAATAAAATAAACATATTAAAAGTGGGTTCATGCCCGCATGTACTATTACGTTCATTGGTGCTCTTCTTCAATAAGGACTTTTGCTTTTAATTCTGTTTGAAGATACACGCTATTATACATGCCATTGGGGTAAATTACGATGGAATGTCAATCTATTAATGGTACTTATAGGGGTCTCTGTAAACTTCAGCTAATATGAAACTATCGGTTAAAATACGGTTATTACAACATTTAATTCAAGTTTATCAAAGATCAGCTAGGTTTTAAACCCCTTTTTTTTGCAATTTAGTTTACCAGATTTGTGGCATAATGCTTTTTTCTCGGAATTGTAATAAAAAAAATTGGTTCGAAATAAATTTACTGATTTTGTCATAATTAGATGTCACTATTATTTTATTTGATGTATTAATATGAATACTTTTATTTACATAGTCGAATAGTATTTAAAATTATTTAATCAGGTTGATAATGCTATTTTTGAAAAAGATTATTTTATTAAAAGATATGGTTGGATTGCCGGGGACGACCTCTTGGCCTACCGGAATTACTTATATTAGGAATAAAATTATTATTATTTAAAGACATCTGAACTCGTTTTCTATTTTATTTACGAAGATATTTAAGCTTTTCAGTGATCACTCATGACCAATCACCAATTGATCAAAAATGATCATAAATCAACACCTCATATATCAAGCTTATCTTGATACTATGGACCTATAATCTACCAACTGTGATTAAATTTCATCAAAAATCGATCAAATATCAAAAACGTCAATTCAACATGAAAACTTCAAAAACGTCAGTGATTTGCAAGTTTGACATATCTTTAGATAACCAGAAACCAATTGAAATCACTTGATTTTTGACAAAGACACATTGTCTCCAACTGATATATTTGTTAAATAACTCTGTATTTCATGTGTTAAATTCAAATTTTAATCAATCACGTATGTTAATTTCACTATAAAATCATTCTATGTTGACACCTTACAATTTTTAAAATTCATTTATATTTAAAGGTTATAAAAAAATAAAAAAATAACGTTTTTATTGTTTTATTATGAATAAAATGATCATAGTATCACTGTTTTCAGCAATCAAGAAAGAATACTAATCACTTAACAATATTATACACGTAGAAAACATCTATCAATTCGAATTGTATTTATATAAACATAACCTTGCACAAAAAAACTTTATATGTAAATTTTCAAAATCTAAGTATCATAATACACATAAAAACTACTTAAAAATATACTTTTTTAAAATGGATTACAAAAAAAACAATAATTTACCATATAATTCGAAAATCTGATTAACATTGTTTATCTAAAAAATTTGTGATTTTTATAGATATTTTATGTTAGTTAGAAGAACCTAACGTTAAAATATCAAATTTAAAAATATGTATTCTTTCAATTAATGAATATATTTGAATACTGACGATTTTTTTGTTGTTGTGACTGTTAGTAAAATTCTAACCACATTTTAGATGAAGAAAAAATTGTTTGCAAAATTTTTTTTAAAAACGTTTTTCTTCGATTTTTTTCTTGATATAATATATTTCAAATAGTTTTATCTAATTTTTTTTAAAAAAATCATTAAATAAACTTAAAATAACCATTTCTATAAATTTATAGATATTAAAAAAATAAGATCGAACTCAAAACAAATAAAAAAAGAAATATAAATCAATGAAAATAACCTAAATAAAAACGATTGAATGAATCCGAACATATTTTTGGATAAAAATAAGGTTAAACTTTTTCGGGTGTTAAAAAGTGTAAAAGGAGAGTAAATTTATGATTCAAATAGAGAAAGGAAAGAAAAATCGAACGTTGGCGTATAATCTTTATATAATGTTTTCTGGCTAGTTTTGGGACTTCTTCGAAATCATGGATTGGTCTTAAAGTCCCAATACTTGTGAACGATCGCATCTCGGTAGGCTGAGGTTTACAAAAGTCTTTAATAGAAAAGATTTTATCAGTTTCCGTTGTAGAATTATGTTGGTCGTTTCGTTCTCCTTTTATTTGATTCTATCTTTAAGGATTTGATTGAAGGTGGTTTACTGAACTATGTTCTTTGTTCTCATAATCGATTGACATGCAAAGTTTTTTTCTTCTTTTCATGATGCAAAAATCAACATATCTCATTCTTATTTTTCATATGAAACAATGTTTCTTCAACATATGAGTATTTTTCTGAACCATCCTTATCGCTCAATGATAGCAATTTGCATAGCGCTTCAAAAAGTTTTGAAGTCTTATTATTTGCTTCTAACATATAATAACTAAAAAATTTTCCTGGTAATTGCTATTTATAAGTATAAAAAAATATATGCTTTTGTTTTTTTTATTGATAAAAAATTATATTTGTTGTTTTGCAATACAAAGATGGAGTAACTTTTTGTGATTATATAATGATTATCGTATAAAAAAAATATTTTGTTAAGAATTTCTTGTTCATTTTAGAAGATATCGAAATTTTATTATTATGTACATTAATATATATTTATAAATCAAAGACACGAAAAAATTGAATTATAAGATCGTATGCATTTTTATATAGGTAATGAAATTTTAACAAATTAAATTGCGTTAAACCAATCCTATATAGATGTTTCACACATCATTAAAATTTACTTTAAACTTTTTTCCAATAACATTGAATGATTCCATATTTAAAATCATTGATTAATTTATAATATATTTATTGGCTCTAAACTACCAATTGGATATGAAAATTCGTTTATTTAAGATTTTTCAAACTTATATTAAAATTGCTTACATTATTTACATAATTTACAAATAAGATAATATAATATTAAAACTTTACATCTGTTTTTATATATAGATAAATTATTAAAAAAAATATGAATAATAATGAGGAACAGATATTCAGAAAAAGAAACTCCGATAATAACCGCATCGAATGCCCCGGAATATCAAAGTATAAAATAGTAAATAAATATAACAACACAAATTTCTCTCTTTTATAAAATTTCAACACTACTCTAACCAGTAACCTAAGAATACGGGACCAATATTAATATTTTTCAAAAATTAAAATTTTTTTGCCAAATAGTATAATTGTTTGAAAAATTGCTAAAAACACAGAAAAAAATGTTTTTTTTAAAAAAAAGCGAAAACTTGAAATAAGATTTTTTAATTTGAATTTAGGAATATTTATTGATAAATAAATAAAATACGAATATTTTATCTTTTTAATTATTTTTATAAACAGTGCAAAATTTTTATAATATTTTCTAAAGGTAAAGGTTATAGCAGAAGTTGCTGCACAAAGAAATATTGTGTTAGACAAATGTTAAACCCCAAATATAACATTAAAACCTTTACACCGCAAATATATTTTTGATTTAGAACTAAGAATTAAAATATAAACTTTTTGAAGCATGGAAATATTAAAAACACATATTTATAATATATTATTTATACTCGAAAATGATCGTAAATATATTTTAGACACATATTATATTACAACAGAAATAAAGGTTGTTGTGTTCGCTTCAGGATTGATAAATATGGCACAATGATAATTACAAAAAAGGTTTATGTGTAATTCAGTCTGATTGTTATAACTATGCAGGAAGCGCTAAAAATACCTTTGCGTCCAAAATAATTCTCAAGAAGAGATAGACAAGTATTTTGGTTATATCGATATAAATTTGAATTCTTATAAAATTTATTTTTAGTATTAAAACCAAAATTATAATTGTTATTCATTTTTT
>AFBI03000070.1:10122-20355 GCA_000230595.3 Edhazardia aedis USNM 41457
AATAAAACAAAAAAATTACTGTTTTTTAACTTATCATTTGAAAATTAAAATTTGCACTCTTTATATAACAAAAAGAATTATACGATCATGGTGGGTTATATTACTTCAGCAAAATAAAAATATTAAAACTTCTTCAATATTCCAAACAAGACGAAAAAAGACCACTTTACACAAAAATGGTTTAAATCAATGCTTTCACCTGCAGTAAAAAAGATTTAAAGTTTAATGTCTGTAAGGTAGTTTCTACATTTCACTATCTTTTTTAAAAATACATTTTGCTGAATATCACTTATAATATTCCATTTTTTTCTTAAATTATACAATTATTAAATTTGTAATCGATTTTTTTATTATTTTAAATAAACTTTTAATATGTTGTGTGAAAAACATTCTTAATTCAAATAAAAATATAAAAAGACGGGTGAAGTGAAAAGAGTTATTAATTGCACATATATGTATATATATATTCTGTTAACATATTGGTAAAATCTTTCTTTGCACACATGATGTTGTCAAATACTCTCATTTGTTAATCAGCAATATAGAGAATCCTTCTGCTTTCTATAAAAACCATTATTGAACATAAATGCATTTTTTATTTTTTGAATAATGATAAATAACCTCTCATAAAAACTCTTCGCACCTTCACAGCCGCTAACTGTAAATTTTCTGTGCACCCGTTCATATAAATCTCTATTAAAAATTTTAACATTAATGATCGTATATTTTCTTTAAAATCATGTATTTTTCCGTTAAATTGTGTCTACTGTCTAACTATTTTATTTATTTCATGTTTTAAATAATTGTTTTGAAATTTGATTTCGTTGATTTTTCAATATATTTGAAAAAAAATTTAAATTCATTTTTCAGGATTCTAACATTTACAAAAAAGGAGAAGCTGCCTATAATTTATATTAATTTTTACTACAATTATAAAAAGCTTACCTCTATAAAAAAACAATTTTACATGCAAAAACGATCATAAACGCGCAAAAAGCTTCAGTAAAAAAATCGACAGAAATCTAATATTCTAAAAATATTTTAATTTTTTTTATCAGCATTTTTGCACGCTTTGTTTTGAAAAAGTTTAAGAAAAAAAAGAACTTTAAAAGACACCAATCGGATAACTGCTTTTCATCGCTTCATAAAACTATAATTTTTGCAAAATTAAAAAATATATATAATACTATTAAAATACAATTAGCTCTTAATTAAGAAATCTTAAAAATGTCTTTAATCTTTCAGTAAATATATTATAAATGTTGCATTAACAAAGAAAAAATATTAATAATAGGGTTTTTTCTTTTTGATACCATCAACAAATATTTTTATAATATATTTGTAGCTTTATAGCGAATCATTTTTTTTAAAAAAAGAAAATATATTCTTTAAAAAAAAACTTAAATTGAAAACCCTGAATATACAATTTTTTTATTAAAACATTTCAAGAGCAATTATAATCGTAATTTTTTTTATTGGAAACTGGAAATCGATGTATGACCCATATTGGAGAGTTACTAGTAACACCATATTATACTATAAGAATGCTATAATACGGGTCAAATTACTGCTTTTCATGTTATTTAATAAAAAATTTTTATCCATCGCATTTATAATATTAAAATTTTTTCATTACACTATTTTGTTAATTCTAATATATGTGAATAATATGAAATCATCGATAATCGTTTATAGTGCTAAGCCTTTGGGCCAAGAATTAATACTATAAACGTTTGGAAAAAAATTTAAAACTTTTCAATATTAAAAAAGTTACATATAAAGAATTAGGTAAAAGAGAAAATATAAATAAGATTCACAAAAAACCTATTTTTTCACATTCCGTAGAAATTTTTGTTTTTTTCTTGAAGATTGATATTTTAAATCGAATTCTTTTCGTCGTTTAAACTTTAGTGAGATTGTATTCATAGTTCTTTACAGACGTTTTTACTTTAATCATAACAGCAAATGATCAAAAAATTATAATCAGTAATTGCGATAAACTACAAAAGAAGAGATTTCTTCTAATAACCAGTTAAGTTTTTTTTTACAATAAAAAATAATCATAATATTATCAATTTGAAAAACTAACTTTATTTTAGCTTCTCCAATGTTAAAAATAGTGTATTAATAATAATGGTCACAAAACCTGACGAAACAACAATACATATTTTAAGTAAACCATTAGAAAAAAAACTAAGTATAACACATTTTACACGTTTTTTTATTATATATTTATATAATATTTTTCCTTTTTAAATTAATGAATCACAAAACAAATCATTTACTCAACTTCACTATTTTGTTTCGGTATTTCGTCATTCAAAATATTAAATATTTAATAATAGAATCAAGAGAGTTGCATGTAACGTTTCTCAATATATAAATCATCTAAATTTACATTGATTTGTTTTCTTAACCATCTTTCAAAAATGTCAAAAACGGATTCTTTTGGCATTTTTGAGTGTTATTAGTTTTTTTGCTTTATTTATTAATGTTTTGATTAAAACTGATCAATGCTGTTCATTTATTGGTGCAAATTATCAAGATAAACTTGATATATGTAGTTTAAGTATTTTTATTTTTTGATAAGAAAAGTGATTGGTGCTTTTCAATCAATGCAAAGCTTAAATAGCTTCATTAAATAAAGTAGAACGAGTGAATTAATAATTCTTATAATATGCCCAAAAATGGAAAATCTGGCAAACTTCGTGAGAGGCTCCGTACATCTAAGCGATTGAATATTTTTTGTGTGCCTTTTTTCTTTTTATAACCAAAAGATAAAAATCATAAACACTCTGTGATTTATAACAATTGTACTTATTTAATATATATGGTAAAAATAGGATTAAAATCGCATATACATCTATTTGTATTGTTTTTTATGTTCGAAAACCAAAAACATAGAAAAAAATTTCTTAATGCTATATAAATTATAAAATAAGCAATTATATTACAAAAAACATAAAAACTTTATGATATTTCATCAAAATATTATAAAACAAAAATTAAACATTTGTCTTGATTATCATTAAAATATTTTGAAAATTGATAACACCTCTTATTGTATTTTGTATATTAAATAGGGTTTGAACTGACTTTAAAGGTCTGATTTTCGTATTACTTGTTATTAAAGTTTTTGCAAATTTTAAAAAAACGAAAAGCTGATGAAAATACTAAAAAATTATAAAAATCAAAAAAAACATAATTTTATGTTTTTATATTTTTTTAAAAAATTTATGATAAATTGTAAAGATATTTTAATTTAAAATATAAAAATAGATCAATAAAATGTTTCGATTTAAACAGTAAATATACTAAATATCTGGTTGAAATGTAATCTTAAAGAATTATGAAAGATTGAAATGTATAATGTCGAATTAAATTTCAAAAATCGATACTAATTACTTTAAAAACTGAAATTTTTAAAAGAACAAAAATGAAAAAAGATCTTTAAAAACTAGAAAAATCAAAAAAACAAGAAAAAAAATACTAAACTTAAACGACGCAAAAAATTTTAAATATTTTTTTTCTTTTATATTCACTATTTTTTTGTTTAAATATATACATAGTATTTACTTTTTTCAATATAAATACCACAAACTTATCTAATAGAATTTCATCATTAAAAATCGATAAAAGTAACATTATTATAAACATATCAATATAAATAATTTAATCTTCTTTTTTAAAAGCAAAAACAATAACTTATTTTCATATAATCCATACAAGATAAGAATTTTTTATTTAGCTATTCAGCGTTTGTTTATGCAAAACCACCTTTATTTATATTTTTTATGTTAATTCAATTTGCAATGTTACATGCTGTTTCGGTAGCACTTACTTAACACCATTATTTCTGTGTTATTTTTATTGATTGGACTTGATTAAGGATCAAAAATTTCTGGATAATGTTTTACCACATTTTTTTGCAATTTAGATTTGCACAGACGTAAAAGCTTTATTGTACCGGTGAGATTTCTTTTTATATATAAAATTTTACAATAAGAAGTACATAAATTTAAATACATCAACCTAAAAGTTTTTTCCAATCTTCTAATTGTTTTTGCGATATTCGTTTTATAGTTATATATTTAAGACTCTCAGTAGCCATATATAGACCATGTAATTTGATTTTTATGTGTATATGTACAAATTTTAATGCTCAATAGCGCATTAAATTCGTAATTATAAAATGTATCTTATTTTCAAATGATAATTTTTTCAATCTGTCTTATCTGGTAAACTGTATCTAAAATGATATTGTGATGAAGAATATATGATAAAAAAAGTTTTGATAAACATATTGGTTCAAGATTGTTATCACTTAAGTTGAATTATTATGTGAAAAATTATATAATCACAAATTTTCGTTTTTAACTTAAAAATTTGCAATAAAGATATGTTATAATACTGTTTGACGTACCTCTCGGTAACAAAGCTATAGTTAAAAATTTTTAAAAATACATATAATATTTTTGTAGGAAAACTGTATATTGAAGTGATAAATATATTATATAATAATATAGGTTTCATAATATATGAATATATTAATTTCTATATTTGTTATTATTGTATTCTATTGAAATATGTTTTTTTAGATAGCCTAAGAACATCGTAAAAAAAGGTGTAAAATCACAAAACATCATTATATTTGCTTAAATTAGCATTTAAGAGAAATTAATTACATGTAAATTATCACTTTATACAATAATAGAAAATATATCGTCTGATAGAATTCAAATCCAAAACATATATTAAAGAAATTTTGCAAGAATTTTACTATATTTTCAAAAGACTTTAAAATTTTTATTTTTTTGCACAAGAATGTTTTCTCGGTGCGATTTATTACACAAATATTATTTATGATGCAAATTTAATTGCAAAAAACAATTGATGGGTTTGCAAATAAAAAAAATACAATGTTAAAGGCATATATTGAATTTTTTTTATTATTTTTTGAAATAATACAACAAATTCGCTTTTTATTATTTATTATTGAATTATGAATATTCTGTAGCAAGTAATGTCTTAGTTCTTTAAATAGAAAGAAATATTTATTACGATGGCTTAAAACACAAATATATTAACAATTTAGTATATATAAAAACAAGGAACCGATTATTTCGATTTACGTTATATAAAAAATACTGAACATTATAGAAAGTTTTCGAAAGAATTAAAAAACAACACAAATTTAATCTTTTTATATAATATATTTTTATTTTCTATTTTTTTGATATATGTTTTTTGCGATATTTTTATTGATCTTTGATTTTGTATTTTTTTTATATCCAAATTATCATTTTAAAAACAAAAAAATATAGCAAGAATAGCTAAATTTTATGATTTTAACAAAATAAAATGTTTAATTGATTACAAATTGAATTTTTATTTTGTAATCAAACATAAAGTGACAATTTTTGAAGATTCTCGGTTGTCTTAAGCTGCGCGTGTTGTTCTTCTGATGCTATATGCGCATTAAATATTTACAAGGTTTACGATAATAACATTTTTTGAAAATATAGATAAAATAATTTCGAACATATAATATTGTGTTTTGTGTATGTTTTGTAACTTACATGATAAATGAGAATTTGCATATATTTTCATTGCAAAAAAACTTTCATAAACAATTTTGTTACGCAAAAAAAATTAAAAATTCGACTATAAACAATAATGACTAATCACTTCATTTTGAATTTATTTTTGTATATCAAATTTTTTTATTATTTCATACTTATTTGATTGTTACATAGAATCGACGTTCAGTATGTAAAAATTCTGGCCTCAATTTTTTAATAATTTTCTACGTTTTATAACGTTTAAAGTAGTATTGAACATTTTCCAGAAAAAATCATTCTAAAAATGTTATAAACATTTTTTTTAAAAAAATTTCAGCATAACTACATTTTTTTTCATTTTTTCGCTATTAAAAATCCTTAATCATAATTATAATCTCTATTCTTGAGAAACAATAAAAAATTTTTTGTTCACACATTATATTTCAAACTAGACTCAATTTCGTAATTTCGTACAAAATAAGCTGAGAATAATTTACAAGAAAAACATCTACAAAAACATACTGTAGGTTGTAATGTTATTACTTAAAGATACTAACTAGTCTATTTTTTAGTATTTTTTCACCTAAAAGATTTAAATCTAAAAATCAACTTTTTGATACTTGAACAAGTTTGATCATAGGATTTTTTTTATTATTAACTAATTTATAAATGAAACCAAGATAAGGCATTATTGTTGATTTTTATATAAATTTATTTGGTCAACGATGATTGCAAAAGCTCTTAAATATCTTACCAATCAAAATGTAACGATTTTTTTAGAATGCCCTAATAAATTTTTGATTTCAAAAACCGTTATAGATTTGGCAGGCTAGTCTGCCGGCACAATTATCCAACATATAAATTTCATTTTAAACAAAAAATTTATAAGAAACGTGTTTTTTATGAGTATAGTGTATATTATATCGATTCAAATTTATTTTATATATCAAAAATATATTAATAATCGAACAAAAGCTTATGCATCATTTATAGAAATGTGCATATAAATTATAATAATTTTTTAAAACAATAGTATATATATTACAAGATGTAAAAAAAGTTTTTGAGTTAATTCATAAGGTTTAGAATACTAGGTTAAAAGGCAATTTTTATAATTTTAAGAGTTTAAGTAGCAAATGATGACAGCATTTAAAACTCTTTTTCAAATCATTGGTCTCTTTTTATCTCTAAATTTTGAAAAACAAGGAAAAAATGTATTTTTGACATTTTTCCTTTTTATTGGTATGTTTTATGACATTTTAAGTTTTATCAATATTTTGATCTCCATTGGTGTAATTTTTGCAGATAATCAAAAATGTTTGGATTTTGTTTTTGTGATTTTTTCTATCAAATTATGATTGGTCTTTTGTGATCAAAGAAAAGCTATAATAAAACTTTGTTAAATAAGGAGAACGAGAAATAATGTCTTTTATTATTAATACTAATTCACCCGATGATAGAAAACTTGGAAGACCGCGAGGTCGACCCAAAACTTCGAACCGTTTACATTAAAATTTTTCGTTGTTGTTTTTTTTTAATAAAACTTTCATAAAAATAATCATATTTAATCTCTTTCATATATATCGAATGATCTGTATCATGAATATTTATACAAATTTCGAATTTTTGCATATCTAAAAATAGGTACGATGGGGTCTGTATCATGAATATTTATACAAATTTCGAAATTTTGCATATCTAAAAATAGATACGATGGGGAGAAAATATATGAATTTATTAAAATATTCGTAAAAAAATTCTCTAAATTTTCGTCTTGCTTGGTATAATTATAAATAATGTAAGAAGTGTACAATATTGATTTTTCATTTTTGAAAATATGACATATTATGTGAGTTTTTTTTATGTAATAATCGTAAATCATTATATTCGATTATCATTAAAATCTGTTAAATATATATTTTATCGATAATATATGAATAGATGTAAAAAACAAGTAGAAAAACTAAAGAAAAACTTCTAAAATAAATATGAAAACATGGATGAAATTTCACAGTTTTTCTTTGAAAATATCACACAATAAAAATTTTCGACGGATGGTTCTATTTTTATATGTGCATATATATATATGTTTGAAAAAAAATAATTGAAAAAATAAAAATCCACATTTTTCATATTATTTAAAATTTCATCATGAATCGATTCTTAAAAAAATGAAAGTTCTTTATTCCAAATTTTAGAATAGTTATTTATTCAAACTTTTTTTTATTAAAGAACGTTTCAGAAATGAAAAAGAGGGAAAAACAAGTTTACTCTCTTCTTTTTATAAACAAGAAGCATATTTATAGTTTAAGAAATCATACTTATATTGTTTTTAGAGTGTGTGTGATTCCAATAAAGAAATCAAAATGAAAAAAAATAATCTTATCACAAAATTACATAGTTATAACTCTTAAAAAATTTTTACTTTAATTTATATAATTTTTCTACACAATGGTATGAACTTTATTGTAAACTAATAATACTTTTTCGTCCGTTATTTATAAATATAGCCCAATTCATAAACCTGCGACGTGAAAAACCATATCAATAAGAAGAGATTTTTTCATGATATATGTTTTTTGTGGTTTTGTATATTGTAAAAGATCGATATTGATAATTTTTTTGTTACAAAAAGACACAACATATTATACTAAAATATTAAATAATTGATAACACTCAGAATAGATATATTATATATAATAATACAGAACCAATACTTATCATTAAATTATAATTATTAACAAGGTTTATTTTGAAATTTACTCAGATGCACAATCCCAGGTAAAACCAAACTGTTTTTTGTGATAAATCAATATGATTATCATATCGTCTAATTTTTCAAAAAAAACAAGAAAATAAAAAATATAAAATATAATACATAAAACACTCGAAATTTTTAATACTTTGTTTCATAACCATAAAAAGCAATTTAAAAAAAGCTAACAATATAGTTTAGTTTTGTTTTAATGCACAATTATAAAATCGAACAATTTTCTATTTTTGAATTAATATGGATTTAGTAATAGGTTAATCATATATCATATTTTTTAAATATGATAATATTGTGACACATAGTTTATAATAAAATGTAAAGAATTTGTTGTCTTTTCAATGTATACGAATGTAAAAAATATTTCACAATATTTTTTTTTATCTAAACGCATTTAATTTTAGAATTGTGTAATTTTAGGTGTATTATTTTAGCGTTTGATTCATTTAATTACAATAATACAAAAAAAATAAGGATATAAAGAATTTTTCAGATTATGAAAATACATTATTCTCATAATATATATTAAAAAAATAAACTAGATTTTTATATTTTTGTGATTTTACAAATAAATTTTTCTAAAATTTCCAAAACAAAAATTTACGAATATCATTCAGTAATTACAATCAAAATGCTAATCACTTGAAAAAAATGTGTATCTATGATTTTTTAATAAAAAAAACGCAACAAACAACGGTTGTACATGGTTTAAGTAGTTTCAACTCTTTGGTACTTACAGATACGCTTTTCCATGCACTCTTCTATTTAAACTGCTTATTTTTAAAAAAATAATAATAAAAGCAAAAGGCATAAAGGATAAGGAGAGAAAAAATATGATTTAAATGCTGTCCTAAAAAGCACGAACTTATTAATCACAATTTTAACCTTAAAAAATATTTATTAGAATTAACTTTCTTCTTTAAATTCTTTTTTAATACCTTTACATGCCATGCCGACGTAATACTATTATTCCATGTTTTAACAATGAGATAATTTTGTGTAAACAGTGATTTCAATGAAAAAAGCGTTAATTATTCGTATTTTATTATAGAAAAAATATTTATTTTACCAAAGTATGGAAAATAAAGAAATTTAATAATACAAAATTTTCAAAGTAATTTATATACATTTCAGAATTCTAATGTATATTTTACGAATTGTAATTCTCTTGGTTTATCCATCATATCGAATTCTGAAATGTTTGCTTTTATTTCAACGCATTTTTATTAAAATGCGAGGTAAATTCACCTTCTTGCTCAAAAATTGGTTTTTACCAAAATCTATATTATCTATAAAAATAATTTCGAAAAAATTCTTCTTAATATTATCAGAAAATTCCTATTTGAAACATTTGTTAACTGAAATGAGCATTGCAATATATTGAAAATTTCTTAATTTGTTTTGTTCATTTTAAAAACTTTGTATTGCTATTGTAGAATTACAATATTCTATTTAATTAATTCGAAACCATATAAAAAAAACACAATAACTTCTCAAATAGTCTAATGTGTTCTTTAAAAAAATGTTGTTAAAAAAGTGTAAGCCAAGATATAATGCGCTTCTAAATAAACCAATATAACAATAAAAATAATCAAATAATAAGCATATTTACCACACTTAAAAATATTTATTGTAATTTTTTATTAATAATATTTTTTTGAAAATATTTGACAAGTAGTATTGTGAAAATTTCTTTCTATTGATAAAATCAACTTAAATCATATCAAAGAACAAATAGGATTTGACTATTTTCATATTTCATTTTCGAATTAGAAATAATTCAAATGAGTATGGATATTTTTGACCATAAATAACATAATTTTGATTTAAATATAGATTTTCAAATATATTCATTTAAAATAACAAATAACATTTATATTTGGTTGTTTTATTATTATTATT
>AFBI03000070.1:26460-37261 GCA_000230595.3 Edhazardia aedis USNM 41457
AATTAGATAAAGAAAAATTAGTAATAAAAATAACTTTGTATAAAAAAATTATAACCATATACGTAGTTATTTAATTATTTTTTTGTCGATAAATATGCCTTCTAGTAATAAATTAGATTTTAAAGAAAATAATGTAATTTGATAAAGGATATCATATTGCTCAAAAACAGGTTTATTAATTTTTTTATGAAAAAAGTTGTTATTTCAATAAATGTAGTAATTATAAAGAAGCATGTTTGCATCAAACATTTTTATTAAGATATCGTTCTTTTCTATTTACAATATTATTAATTAAATTAATTTTATTATTATATTTAATAATAATTTATTAAGATGTGCTGATTGATCAACGTTAATATATTAATTAAATATTGATGAGGTTACAAAGATACGCTAGATTCAATTTAAAATGCTTTGAGTAAAAAAGCATATTTGATATTTTTTTATTGGTCGAATAATCCTTTTAATAAATTTATAACAAAAACATTTATTTAAATTATCAGAGATATCAATTGCATCATCATGTTCGCTATACTTGACTTTTAAGAATTCTAATATAAAGAAAAAAAAATAACTAAAACAATTTTCAATAATTTTATAAAATAATATTTCGAAAAATTGTGTTTAGAAAATCATACATCGAAAATTAACAACTGATACATATTCAAAAGTTTATTTGTTTATTAAAGTAAATATATAAAAAACGTAATTTATTTTAATATAAGAATTACAATTGGTGTTTAATATGATCTGATTTTCGTATGAATTAATTCATTCGAACCGTTTTGCGTTAGCGTTAATTTATTAATTAAAGCATTTTTTGAATGAATTTTGTCGCGAAATGCAAATTTTAACGAGTTAATTAAAAATAATTTGCTTTTAAATTGCAAGAAATTTATTTAAAAATAAACAAAAATTCCGTTGAAATTTTACGAAAGTATCAAAATTTTTGATTAAGAATATTGAAATAATAAAATTGTTAATTTGTATTGTTAAAAGACGAGCCTGAATTAGTTTATTTATTTCTTTTTTCTTCTTTTCCACTGTCAATTAATTATTCTTACCCTTAAATAGGCAACTGTCATTCAAGTTGATTGTTATTAAATCTTTCACTGCCAATTTCAACAAATCAAATCAAATTATTGATTAGTCCTAAATAAAAAAAGATTATAATAAAGGAAACAATTTTAATGAAATGTAAATTTAATTTACTTTTTTTAAAGCCATTTTTTTGATTAAAAATATTTGAATTTCAAAGATCATATCAAGAGTATTCCATTGATACATAAAATGTATAATTAGTGTTATAAAAAGCAACAAATCAATTAAAATGATTCCTGAACTTGCAAAATTTCATTCAATTGGATTAAAATTTTCATAAAAAATTGTTAATAGTACTTTTGAAATAGCTGACGTATCAATATCATCATCTAATAAGCCATATTATTTTAATTCATTTAAACCAATATATATAAAAAAGCAAATTATGATAAAACAAAAAAAATTATTTTATAAAATAAAGCACAAAGATAAAAAAAATGCTTTCATCAAACTGTTTTCTTTTTTTATTATACTTCAAAAGCCTTACTGGAGGAAACATCGACACAGAACATTGTATTTGTTATAACATTGACAAAAAACACATATATGTAGAATGCATTAAATACATCAGAAATAAAATAAAAGAAAACATAAAATTTATGATTTCAAATACAACAAATTGCAAAGAATATCCTAAAACAATAAATTATTTTAAAAATGTTTGCATGACAGATGAAAGTTATACAAGAATAATCAATAACCAAGTAATATCATTGGTCATTGATTTTCAAGATGATGGTTTTTTTTGTGGAGATTATGTGAAAGAAGATTTTGCTTTATCTTTAATGAGCTGTTTACAATCTAAAAATAACTTAGGCGTTTCTGAATATATCAAAGTACCGGAAATTATAAGAAATAGGGAATATAAAGATTTAATCTATTCATTGTTAATCGATGAATTTACGTATGAGAGAATAGAATACGATATAATTGTCGCGTTTTTTAAACTTGATTTTTGTCTAAATGAAAACCAAATGATTCAATCTGTATTTTTCACTAATTTGCAAACATGCATTGAAGATATTACATTCCAAAGAATACATTTGGAAATAAAAACAAAAGGCATTAATGTTCATTTCGAGGATTTTTCCTTATTTGCCGACCCAGAAAAACTGTCAAAATATATAAAAAATGTAATTGACACATGTCACATGAATAATACTAAAGATTATACAATTTTTTTTAAATTCTCAACGGAATTTTTTTTGGCTAGTTTATTCGCAAATTCACATTGCAGCCATATTGATACACAACCAAAGACAACAAACACCGAAAAAAGCGAATATTCATTTGAGATGCTTTTAAACTATAAATTAAATTCATTTTTAAACGGTGAGCTTAAAAAATACACCAATAAACAACATAAAGACTTGATTTCAAATAAAAAACGTACTTATAGAGAACAAATGAACGAGTTTTTTATCTTTGAGCTTTCTGAACACTGTTTTAAGCAAAAAAAACAAAACGATTCTTTAGGACACAATGCAAAAACTATTTTAGAAAACATTGATTGCAAAAAAAAAATTGTGCTTCTAAAACAGTTATTAGCTGTACACATAATTCAAAACCATCTTTTAAAATATCTACAAATTCTAAAAATCAAATTTCAAAAGAAACAAATTTTACATCTTCAAAAGAAAAAAAGCGACAAAAATTAGTCATTCCTAGTCACAATAAAGTGGCAAATTTGAGTATTGAAGAATCTTTAGTCCCAAATTCAAAAACAATTGACCAAAAAAGTTTAAATTTATCAATTTACTTTGAAATAATCAGTTCCTCGGTGGAAAAAACAATATTAGATGATGTTTTTAAAGCTGAAATTTATGATGCATTCTCCGAAGAGCAAGTTAAAATTATCCAAGAAGTGATAAAGAGATTGAAAGAAACCAAAATATTGCAAGAAATAACCAGAAGAATCAGGTCAAATGTTAAAAATACTATTCTAGAGAAATATTCATCTGGACATATCAGTGAAAAAATTTGCAAGGTAACACAAAATTTCATATTACAATGTGTGTGTTTGGGTAATGAGGAATAAAATTTAAATTAACATAAATGTTATCTATTTAGAGTTTTAAAAGATAAATATTCAATGGCTATTTCTTTTCAAATTATTATGGATATTAAATAATCATTAAAATACCTTTTTCAAAATGATTTATTCTGTTAATTCGATTTGATACATCTTTAATAAGTTTTTTTAGAAATAAATTTACACAAAACTATATTTGGTAATGTGTTGGGTTATTTGTTGCCGGATTAATTCATGTCTTTTCGAAATGTAGTTTAAAACATTTAAAATAATGGTAAGTTTGAAAAACAAACGGTTTATTAGAAAATTGAAAATCACACAATATTTTGATAAATTAACGTATAAAACAAACATTTCGTAAAATTAAATATTATATGTTTAATAGATTTACAACTAAAATATTCTCATAATGATTTTAAAATGATAAAATTTATTTGGATATTCTGACATTTTAAAACATAAATTTTGAAAATATAATACAAACAAATTATGTAAAAAAATTATCCGATCTATATTATAAATACAAAATTTAAAAAAAGGTTTGCTCTTTGATTGCAACAAAAACACAGAATTGTAATTTATTGAATCAAATGTTTATAAATTTGATAAAAAAAACGAAATGTCTAAAATATATTTACTGATGAATTTTAGTTTGATTTTGAGGTTTCTCAATGAGACGCAATCGTTATTTTGAAATAATTCAATATCACATATTCAGGTGGGTGTGTCCGGGTATTCAGTATCCTTGGGACACAAGCAATTGGTATATAGATATTTGTTGCACAAAAAATCTGCTTTCTATTTATTTTACTTCTTTTTGTGTCTAGGTTTAAAATTAATTTTAAGGGAATAATTGGAAATATAAAGAATGATGAAAATACTAAAGCAATTGCAATTAAGTTTAATACGATTCGCTCTTGTATATTACGAATAATAAACACCAATATCTGGCAATATATTTCACGTGTTTCTTTACAAAAAGATGTGTTTGTATTTGGTAATTTTAGTATAATACGGTCTTTGACATATTGAATTACCATTTATCATATTATGGCCAACCACATTCTTTCGCTAGGAATCGCAAGAGTGATAAAATGCGTAAAGAAGTGGACTATCATTTTTTTACAAAAAAACGGGATTAGATATCATATTGAACGAGTCTCTTAGGCAGAGGAGGGAAAATAACGGCAAACAGCCCACAAAGATGTAAATCTACATGCCATAGCAAATATATTAACCAAAAACCTAACTATTTCTATTTTAAAAAATTTAACAGGCTAAATAATTCAAAAATTTCTTTGCTAGCATTTACATGTAATGACATTGAACGAGTGAAGCAGATAAGGGTCAATTCTGCATTTATCACATGATCTGTAGACTTAGCCAAGTGATTGTCTTAAATTCACCACCATTCAATGTTTCGATTTTCTTAGTTTATCATTTATATAAATAAAAAGACTCACCCAAAAAAATGTTTTTTAATGATGAAAATTTTATATTTCGTAATAATGACACTGGTTAAGAAGGCTCGGACCATATGTCAAAATATAGGCTATCCACTAATCTGCCACTCTTTCGCATCAACGGCAACAACGAGTCTTATTTTATTTCACCTATTAGCATATCAAACTTCTGCAAAATTTTCACATTTGTTTATCATAGATATAAATTTATGAAGCATAAATTTTTTACAATTCTGTTTGAAAAATTAATGTAATTAATTCAAAAAACGTATTTTTAGATTGTAACCACAATTTTATTTTTATCAAATTTTTTTTCTATGTCGTAAAATTCAAGCTCAATTTACAGTTAAATCAGGAAAAAAGCCCTCTCAATATTTAAATTGTATATAAACTTTTGAATGCTTTACATGCGGTGCGCTCGAATCATGACACCACAGCCGACCGTTGATTTCCGTTAAAAAGTCTATATAATTGTGCTAAATGACATTAATTGATTAATTAATTCTTATAAATTTTTAAATTTTAAGTGAATAAATTATTTTGATTGCAAAAAAATGTTTTAAAAAACTAATTTTATATTATAAATATTATTTCACCTTGCGTTATTTTAGATTAAATGCAAAAACTTTTATGTTTTTATAAATGTCGTTTATTAGAAAATTCCATATATTTGTATTGTAGCCAATAAATTCCATTTCCCTTCTTGAACTCTTTTTTTTCTTTTTGTTTCCTTTACTATAAATTGATGGTTTTATATTTCACCCCAAGGCAATGCAAAGGGAACACAACCAAACAAAAGACAAAGAGCACAGGAGCACAGGAGCAGTAAAGATAAAACAAATACTGACTTATATAACTCTTCCTTTACTCATTCATATATTTCTACCAGCACTAAGGCGCCTTTAAACAACTCGGGACTTTCTATTTACGAAAGATTCCTTCTAAACAGGTGCATTCCTGTAGAGGAATGCAAAAATTTGTATGAATATTTGTTTTTTTAAGTTAATTTTTACATAATAAATTCCAAAAAACAAACACGAAACTTTATAATTTTATAAATGTAATCTTAGTTGTTTTGATAAATAATTTTGATGAATAGATAAATTTTAAAAATATATTGAGCTCTTTTGTTTTTAATATTCTTATTTTCTATTATAAGTAGACAAATAAAAATAAATTTTGTATAATCAAGCCTTTATAATGTAAAATTATCGAAACTTTGCTAATGTACTATAAAAAATAGATCTAAATACTTTTGACAGACAATAAATTGTATTAAAATTTCAATTACAAGAATGTAAACCAATGCGTAATTACGTATGTTATCAATAATAGATATATTTCAAGTTTATGAATAGAAAAAAAAACCTATCTGGGAGACTTTGTATTGATTTTTTGCAGATTTTGAGAATTAGTGAAATTCATTTTATAAAATTGGTTTTAATAATATAAAAATGTATTTTTTTTAAATGAATCTAAATTCAGAATATATATAATGCTGTTTCATTAAAAAAAAAGAGTTTTTAGCAATAACATACTTGAAAAAACATCAAAGAACTGTTATTTATGTTAATGTTTTTAATTAAAAAAATAAAACTTTTTTTAACGCTGTTATTAAATTTTAACAGTTTTGCAATAAAAAGAAATTTCTTTAAACATACAGTAAAATGTTTCTTTACTGATCAAATTTGATTTTCAGTCAATCCCACGCCGCGAATCAAGTTATTTTATTCTCTTGGTTAATTTGTTAACATTAAGCTATCTGACTAAAGTCGAGTTAAATCTAGCAATAGCCTAGATTTTTCGAGTATCATACCTTGAATGAAATACCTTTAAAACCAAAAATAAACAGTATCATTACTATAGCATCAAAAAAAACATTAAAAGTAAAATAGAAATATAATTTGCAATAATGACAATTTTGACATATTAAATACCATAAAATTAGTTGGAACATTATTTTTGCACTTATGAATTCATTTTTTTTTATTAATCAATAACTGCATTCATCATGTTTAATATGGACAAATTATTTTCAAATCTATACAAATATGTAATAAATAAGATACATTTAAAAAATCCATAATATGTTAATAAAGAAAAAAGTATTTAACAAAAAAACAATCGATATAATTAAAAAACCATTGAAACAGTTTTTTTAGTTTATTTTTTTAGATATAACCTATAAAAATATAATTTAATAATCTTTACAGATAAAATAAAAAATATTCTATAAGATTATTAAAAAAATATTGAATTAAAATGGTAATATTCAATTTAAAACATTCAATATTGCTTTTGTCACGCATTTAACATATAGTATAATTAGTGTCAATATTGATGAATTTTTCTATGGGTTATAAGTGCATGGGCGACCTCTTCGTCGACGAGACTTTTTTGATCCTGTAAGATTAAAAACATCAAAATATTACCTTTACAGTCTTTCTTTTTTTATCTAAGTAGCCTATTTATGATTTTAAATGTTCAAAATAATATTACTAATTAAATAAATCTGCTGCCAAATATTTAAGAACCAATGATAAAAAAAACCCATAGTATTCTTCGCTGCTGCAAAAGATATCAATAGATGATACTTCAGATATTACAAAATACAAAATTATCAAATAACTAAATAAAATATGTCGACAAAATATGTCAATTAATTTTTGGTCGCTATAATCAACACGAAGAAATACAAATCCCATACAATTGAAATATATAAACATTTTGATATTGGAATTTCTTCAAAATTAAAAGAAGTATATATTACTGCAAATTAACAAAACAATTCGCACATTTGCTCATATTCGAAATAAAATTTTGTTCTTGATTTCACAGAACTTTGATTATAGCTTAAAATCATTATATTACTTCGCATTGATTGTTCGTATGCCAACTACAAAAGTTTTAAAAATCTCTAGGTTCGCAAGAACTTTTAAAAAAATAAATTAATAAGGAGCACATTATGATGGATGTGATTATCAGAATTTTTTGATTGTTGAAATCGCTTCATATGATATTATTGCAATCTTTCACTAACACGATGCTTTATATATCGTCTAAAACATCTATATAATTTCTTTATTTTTTCTAATTGATTTGTTAAATAAAAAAAATTGCTATAATTTTGCTATAACAACACAATATTTGATATTTTATAAACTTTTATTTCTGGTTGCTTACTAATTTTTTTTATGAATATTTCTTTCACAATGAAAAAATTTGCCTTTTTTGTACGTAAGGAAGTAAAAATGAAATTAAAATTAAAATTTTTTTATTAATGTTCTAATAATTTAAAATTATATGCTATTCCTTTTTAAGCTTAACTTATTTGTAGATATATGGCTCGATTGTAATGCACATAAATGTTTAAGTGTAATTTAGTGTGTATGTTATAACTATCGCTATAATTAAAATTTTAAATTTTAATTATTATCATTTCATCTAGTTTTCTATTTTTCTAAAAATACAAATCATTACTAGATTTTTCAAAAATTTAAATTTACCAAAAAAATTATAACGAATAGCTAAAAACGATTTTTTTGTGTCACATGTAACTTTCAAATTTGTAATTTTAGATCGGCAGTGAAAACTAATTACAATAATATTATATATATGGTTTTATATATATATATATATATATAAACTCTAAATACCACATATTTTGATGCGAATATGTTGATCTGTTATTGATTGGTTACTTTATTTGATTTTTTTCTTTGAAGTTGGTGTGTAATTTGTATATATGATTTTCATGGTAAATCTCGACATTCTCAAATTATAAGGAATTATTTCACATTATTTAAAGTCACTTTCATATTTGATAATATTAAATAATTAATCTATAAGACACCTTATTGAAATAAATGTACCAATTATTTATCATTAAGATTTTTAAATCAAAATATAACCTTTACTAATGCGAAATCAACTTAAACTGTATAATTATGAACATTGAAATTATAAAATATTAAAATATTTATTTTTTTCGAATCGTAATGAACTAAAAATTCTACCTCCTGCTTAACATATCGCAATCGATATGTTAAAACACTTTTAATATTTTACAAAATTACTAAAAAAGAATAGACTAATTTAATTGTATTCTTCTTGTTGCTTAACACAAAAAATCATATTATTAAATCTTAAAAAAATATTTGCGATCTTTGTAAAAAGATATAAAGAATAGAACATATTTCAAAAAAAAATTTATTATATTTTTTTAGCCAAATCAAAGTAAAAAAGATTCATTTTTGGGCTAGAAAGAATTTTATAAACATTAAAAAAATCTTGAACGTTTTTTAAACAACAAAAGTACATAAGCAATGAGCAATTGCATTTAAAATGTATTAACTATGTGTAAAAATATGAAATTTTTAATAACTTATTACTATAAATCTTTGCGTCTAAAGAAACGTGGTTATTTTAAGGTGTCATTCGTTTCTGTCACCAATGTTTCTTTTTTGTATCATTCTAGTTCAACAATAGTTCAAACTATTCATAGAATCTTTACAGGCGGTATTACTAGAAATTCACATACTGTTATATTATTAGCATCAAAGACCATATTAGTTTTATATTTGTGCAAAAAAACGAAATAATAGAGGATGAATTATAGAAATATAATTCTGAATAATAAAAGGGATTTGACATTGTAATCTGTAAAAAAATCTATTTCAAAGTAAAAAAACAACAAAAAAATAAAAAACATTAAAAACTGTATGTCCATCCATTTCATAACCATAATGTTGTAGCTGTAAAAGAAAAACATATATGTCGTAATATCCGATTATGTAAGTTTCTAATTTTTCTAAAGATTAGTAGATCAAACAAATTTAAGTCGTTAGATTTGAATTTTGTCATGCTATTTATATAATAAATTTTATGATTTATTCATATTCATAAGTTTTTTATTACTTAAAACATTATATAATCAAAAACCAAATCGAATTCTGTTCAATTAGAGAATATTCTTAAATTTTTTGATAAATTATTGTTTTTTCGAAAAAAATTATATATTGTGAAAAAATTATTACTGATTCACAAAGATAAATAAATATGAGACGATCCAACAAAAGCCAAATATTAAATCTATAGACAAATGAATTTTTTTAGAACACCTATCAATTTATTGTTTTTGATTATACAATAAGCTTTTTTCTCACACAAGTTTAAGTTGAATGTTATAGATTTACGTTGAAATTTTAATGCTTAGTCATTTTTATGCAGGGTTAATTGCGATTCTACATAAAAAATTTTTTAATGCAGAGTTTGGCTAATTACTGCAGTTTAGAATTCTAATTATTTTAAAGTATAATATTAACTGTAAAAAGTATTTAGATTTGAAAAAAAATTTGAAACGCATGTGATTCATTTATTAAATTGAAAAATATCATACCTCTGATCGAAAAAAATCATGAATCTCTGTTTTTCACAGCAAGCACAGGTAGTAAACAGCATTTAATACAATTTATAGTTTAGAACAGTATAAATAAATATTTTTTTCAATTAATAAAGATTTATATGATTGATCTGTTGATAAAGACAGAACTTTCATATAGATACATGTGTTTTTTAGTTGTAAAAATTTATGCGTCAAAATGAAACGATGGGATGTTAATATATAGTGATTTTGTTTTTTTTTATGTCTAGACTTAAAACAGTCTCGCTGAAGACCCGCTTTTGTATATTTATAGAAAATGAAAAACAAAAGCATATGCGAATCAATATAATCATGAATCACAACTTACTAAAAAAATTAGTTTATGGTTGAATTGCAAAGTACAATCGGTATTAATTGCTTCTGAATCGACTGTAATAATAAGTGTGTACATTCTAAAAAATAATAAATAAAATGCTTTCAATTTTCTACAATAAAATAGCAAATTTTTTTGATCCAAATTTTTTTTATATTTCACTGAAAATTTAGTCGTCTTATTTATTTAAGATAGTTTATAGATAATCTAGTTATATAGCATTGTGTTTTGCAACTAATTACTATAAAAATATTATTTATTTAAGATTCTTATTATATTGCCAGCGTTATCAATATGAGGAGATAGGCTGACGAAAATATATAAAAGAGAAAGAGAAGAACGAACAAATTGGTGGTTTGAATATTTATTATATTGATTTCTTGAGTAACTCTTTTCGTTAGAGTTGTAGAAATCGTTAACGCCACTGTTCTTAAATTCTCTGTTCATTT
>AFBI03000070.1:37665-185856 GCA_000230595.3 Edhazardia aedis USNM 41457
TTGTTTTAATTCCACATTTTTTGTACCCCTTTTGTTGAATTATGTAGCAAGCAAAAGCTGCTGCAATATGTTTTGTTTTCTTGATAATTTTATGAAATATTTATTTCAGATTTACATATATTTATTTTTTGCATTTTGTTAAATAGTTTTATTTTATTTTAATATCATTGAAAATCAAAAAATCATATTTTAATGGCTTTTTTAATTAAGACTATTCACTACTATACATATAAAAAAAGGAAATAAGCTATTTGATGCTAATATGTGTTTTTTTTTTTGCTTGTATGAACACCTTAGCTTTTATTTAGAAATATTTATACATTCAAGCATGTAAATTTAATTTTTAATTTATATTGTCTATTGTAATATAATAAAAAATTATTAATAATGCTTGCACTATAAGGTAAAGCATTTGCCTTATATACGTCTTTGAGCTATTAGCTATGAAAACATAAAAAAACTATAAAAAATATAAAAAGGTATTATTCGATAAAGTATCAGCTGTTTTTCAAATGTATTTGTTCATTTATAGTTTTTTTTAAGAAATGAATTCAAAAAAAATTAATAGTTATTTCTAAAAATTCTAATACATGATAGACTTTTTTTGTCTACGAATTTACGCAAATAAAGAGAATAACTTTTTTTATAAAGAACTAACCATTAGAAATTATTTTGTGTAATAAAAAAATTGCCAATTTTATTTTGATTTCAGTTTTTTTATGTTTCATAACGAAAAACATAAATAACTATGCATACATAGCTAGCTTTATCATAAAATCCAATAGTTGCTAATATGAGCAAATAATATTTTTTTGCATTATTCTTATTTAATATATAAAGTGATCAATTATTAACCTAATTTATTGAATTTTTTATAATTTCTGCAAAAATTATGATTCAGCCGAATCTATTGTTATACTAAAATGATGATATCGAATTAAAAAATTTATATATTTCTTTTTTTATAACCCTAGCACGCAAAAATGTAATAAGGCCGCACCAATTGCCCTAATTTGAATGATAAATTTGCACGTTTTTAATATATATAAAAAAATTTAAAAATGAAAAATGAAAAAGCATTGATCTGATTCAAAAAGCAAAGTTACACAGCTTGAAATTGTATACTAGAGAAGGAATATTGATGATTGAAACTTAGTGTTGAAATATGCGGTTAACAAATTTTTATAATATGCAGCCCAATGTACGAAGAATTTTCATGTAATTTTAGTCCGCTCATTTAAGTAATATCTTTTGCATTCTAATTGATTAGAATTTGTATTTATTTTGCAAACAATATTTTTAGTCTTTTATGATAGTAATAAAAAAATATTGTTAGTAGAAATATTATGCATATTATCTTTCAATACGATTTTATGTAAAAAGATTTTTTTAAAATTCAATAAATAGCTTTTGAGATTTTTTGTTATTTAAAAATGTTTATTTTATCGAAAAATGTGTTGCCGTGAATTAGAAGCCACTCACTTGATTTTGGGCCCTGAACTCATTTGAAAAAAATTAAAAAAAGTAAATGGTTGACAACCAATATTAATGAACTCGGCAATAATATCGATATTTTAAAAATGGTAAGATTTTTCTCTTTTACACATCTACAATTTTATGTGATTTATAAACTAGTTTATATTAAAAATAGAATAATAAAGAAATATTGATTTATTTTTTTTATAGAAAAACAAACAATTCATCTAAAAAAAAATTGAAATATACGAATTAAGTACACTTCAACTCTTTTTTTTATGGTTTTTTCATTTTAAATCAACAAAAAAAATCTAGTATAGTTTAAATTGTTTTATTTAAGCGAGCATAAAACAATTTGAATGGGTTAAAAAACTAGGACTATTTACTTAAACATTGATAAGAAAGAAATCAGGTATTAGCTCCAATACTGTGTAAAATTTGTTTTTCTGTTTCCTGCTTTGTGTTTTTTCTTTCTTAGGAAAAATTTTTGATGGTTTTTAGAGCATAAAATTATACTATTATAAATTTTTGTTATATATTTTATGTTTTTTTATTTTTGATATAATAACATATTTTATTTTAAATTTTTTTATTTTTTGAAAATAATATCTGATAATAACTCAATTACAGTCAAAAAAATCAATATCAATAATATTTTTAAATTTTTGGAAAACAAAAAGTTTGAATTTTATATCGGTTTCTTTTATCTTATGCCTTTACATATTTTTTAAGACAAAGTACACCTGTATTTTGCAAATAGGCAAGAAAAATATATTTTCATTATTTTTCATATCTTTATAATTTAAAGATTTTTTACAGTCAAAGCAATAAATCGTTTTATTTTAAGATGAACGATGTAGATCGTTTTATAAAAGTACATATATTTATTTTGTAAAAATGTACATAAGGAATATCAACATTTTTGATTCTCGTTTTTAATAACGCAATATAAAGTAGAATTGGATTTCCATTCTGATTGGTTTCTTTGGTGTTTCTAACAGCAAAATTATTTATTCTTTTTAAATTTTCGTTCGGTTTTTATTATCGCTGGAATCGCTAATGTTTTATTCTGCTTTGATTACGTAATCAACTTTAACACATTTCAGAAATGTTAGAACAAAGATATAACGTCACTATACATTCTGAATCTTTGTATATACACCAATTATTAAAAACTTAACGCACATGATTAACTAATCGAAAATTGAAACTATTGGTATGTTTCTATTAATTTTTATTTTATACATTTTGGATCAGTTTTTTATGACAAAGAATTAATATTTGTTATACTATGGTTTTTACAGCATAGACAGATTAAAACAACTGTAGTGTATATTTATATAACATTTTTAAGATAATTAAATGTACATAAAGCATGATTAATCGTTTATACATATCATATTTTCTGATTAGTTATCGTCACACCATTCAATATTATAAGATACAGAAAATGTAAAAAACATATCAATGATTACATTCAAATATATTGTATTCTGATGAAATGCTGCAAATATAGGTTTCTTTCATAAATATGTTAAGTTTTGTTCTGATATCTTTTACCTATACTCAAATAATAAGTAAAATTTGGATCACAAAAAAATTTAAATCCATATCTTTTTTCATATGGGAAAAATATTAGTTTTTATCTTTAATACATATTTTTTTCTAGTATACAAAAATTGTTGATGAACAGTATATCGACCTCAAAAACAGAAATTTTATTTTAACTATACGTATCCAACATTTTGAAGATATTTGCGTAATATCTGAGATATTTTTTTGTTTCAGATAGTTTGTTTACTATTTACGCATTATGGTAAATGATTCACCATTTTTATTAAAATACTTAGATAAATTTACAAAACTTATGTTTATAACAAATTTTGTAAATGTCTTTTTTTTATTACAATTTTGCTTTCTTGGTGTTTCCTTGGGTATTTTGGTTGATCATTGCTTTTTCTTGAGGTATCTGGTGGAATAGATTATTTATTTGAATAAAGAAATATAGTAATCTAATTTACTAAATGAAAAAGTATTAAGTATTAACATGAGATGAAAAAAAGATTATCGTTCTTTCGATGTGCATAAACTAAGATATATCTGCAAATGATGAAAATTCACGAGTAACCGAATAACAAACATAATTTAATTTCATGAAAAATAGATTTTTTTCAAAGAAGATCTAAAAGCCTCAACAAGTTTTTTTTAGTTTTATCAGAGTTGTTATTTTTAATAATACAGAATTATTACCTGAAAAATTTTAAATCAAATATTTATTTTCATCATAAATACAATAAACGAAAAAAAACAAAACAACAAAGATTATTATATATAAAATACTAAAAAAATGTTTTGAATCAATTTTTATTTCATTTATCAGTATTCACGTTCTATGTGAGATTCATATTTTTTTGGTAGAAATCAACATGTTAACGTCATATCATCTAATTTTATGCATAAAAAAAACTTTTAAAAAGTGTTTTTTTGTGCTTAATATTAGAAAAATCTCAAAATCTACCAATTTAAACACGTAATTGCTTTTTTGAAAATTTTTTTAATTACATGATTAACAGCACAGGATCAAACTCTTAATTTATTTCTGAAAACTGTTGCATATGTCATCAATACATAAGATTTTTCTTTATATTTATAAAATTTAGAGCACAATTGACCGTTTATTTTTTTTGTGCTATATATATTTTAAAAACGACGAATATGCTGTAAGTGTAAGTCATTTGAAAGTAAAAACCCGAAAGGAGTAAAATATAACAAAAATTGCAGAAAAAGGTTTTCAAGTCATCATTTTTATATCAAGGCTTATATATAATATGAATTATCTATTACCGGTGTTTTTTCAGCATTGAAATTTCAGAATCTAGTTTATCAAATATGATTCTCGCACAATATATTTTTATTAGTTCTATATAATTAAAAAATAATAAGCATCCACAAATGTGTATTTTTGCAATAAAAAACATGTTTTATTCAATAATATTATAGTTTTTGTTAAAGATTGTAGAATAAAGAATTTCAATTGGAGTATCAGTGCTGCTACTTTCAACATAAAAAGTAATTAAGAATGAAGGAAAAAAGAATCAGAAGGTTTAGATGACGTAGAGGAGACGAGCAAGGCAAACATATGAAGAGCAAATTATATTCTCCTACCTTTGAAAATAAAACTTTATTAGCGAATTCATAACATGATTCAGTTTATTATGAGTATCTTTTTTATATAATCTTCGCTCCAACTGTCATCTATTAAATTCATTGTTTCATACATTGAATAACATTTTTTAATAAACTTTAGATAATTATTTTTTATTATTTAGATTAGGATAAAAAATCTTACTTTAGTTTATAAATTTATTAATAAAGAAATAAATGTTATTTTTGTCAGAAAATTATGTGTGATCAAAATTGAAAAAAAAACTGAAGGCCTGTAAGACATTTTTATTAATTTTTTTTGCAGATTTATGAGAATTCTATGTTTCTATAACAAATAATATATTATACACGGTGTCAGAAACTTAACTCAACCAATATTTCTAGGTAGACGTAGAAGTAAATTGCAAATTAATCGCCAAATTTACGTAGAATTTATAACTTTGTCCTTTAAGCAAGTAAAAAGCAATAAAATATAATATTATACATAGTTTCAAATTATTTAAATGGCGAATAGCACAATATTTCAAGGTATCAAATATGAAAATTTAACATTTTTATTGATATTAAAAAAAAATAAAACAAAGAATATCATTTTGTCAGATTTAACTATTACAAAATAATTTTATATCTATCTATAGAGATTTAATATGAGAAACTCGAATTTCTTTTGAAAGAGTTAATAACTGTTTTTTATGGTATACTAATTTTTTTTCTAAATTAAGGTATCAAAGTAAAACAATATTTATTTTGAAAAGGCTACATATACATCAGAAATCTTAAAATTTAAATTTTCAAACCATTAAAAAAATATTTACTTATAAATTTTTATTCATAAGCATATAGATGAAAAAAACAAACAGTCAAATGCTAAATTTATATTATTTTTTTGCTATAATTTTGCTATTCTTTTATCTAAAAAAATGAAAGTATCTTACATATAGCATACACCATAAATATTATATCTAGAATATAAAAATTTAATTCGGATTTACTTAGTGCGTTTGCTACAATCAAAAAGACATTTAATTATGAAAAAAAATCTTTAAATTAAATTACTAAATCATCAAATAATAAAACAAAAATAATTATTTTCCATACCAATTTATTACTCTAGATAAAAAAGGTTTTTTTATCAATGTTTTGGCAAAAAAAACTATAATGAACCTTCAGTGTATTAAAATATGTTGTGTTTATAAATTATTTATTTTATTGTCCTTTTAAATAGTTTTTATCAATTTGAATGTTGCAATATACATTAATTTATTAATAAACAGAAATTTATTGCACTGAATGCTAGCTGGTATATCTATTTGTGCTTAAAATTTTTATTCAGAATAATCGTTGTGGATTCTTTCGAAATCACTTTTAGAAAGAGTGAATAATTTAGAAAAAGATACAATAGTATTGTCAGAAATAATATTTATGAAAATATTAAGTATTTTTTATTTATACTAATAGTTTTTATCTAAAGGAATGTTATCAAAAAAGAATTTCATTTTATCATTTTACAATCACGCTAATTCTTTTAACGTTGATTATGTTACACAAAGCAATAAAAACTAAAATATATGTTTCCGAAATAATAAAAATTTCATGTTTTTTATTAATTTCGAAGACAGAACATATATCCTTGATCAATTTTTTATTGGTTTAACATTTTTAAAAAATGAATTAAATTATAAATACCTTAATCTTGTCTTACAATAATCGCATTATATTAGACTTCAAAAAGGTTTACTTCTTATTCTCATACTCGATTCTTTATGCGATCTTTTATTAAAAGTACAATGTTTCAGTCTACAAATTGTATAGATTATTTTCAAATACAAAACTATAAAATTCTAACCAGTTGCAAAATAGTTGATTTTCATCTTGTTTAATTTATTTTTTTCTACTAGGAAATGAACCTTGTATAATGCGTTGCTGTAATTGAAAAATAAATAAATTCAAATACAAATGAATATTTCTTTATTTTTGACGTGTTTATATCATTATTTTATATTTATTGTAATAAAAACTAATATAAGAATTAATATACGGTATTGTGTGAAAAATTATAAAGCCGTTAAAAATAAATCATCAAAATATAAACCATAAATTTAGAAGGATCACCATAATGTTTTTAACAATCATTTTTATCCATTGTTATCTGGCTATAAACCTTAATGAGAATGCAGTTAGCAGCAAATGTCACATTTGCTTTAATATTGACAATGAATATATCGAAATAGAATGCTTCGTTTTTCTGTGCAGTATCATAAAGGAAAAGGTTTATTTGCTGGATTTAGATATTTCGAGAAAATATTTTTTAAACAGCAACGAAGAAATATTTTTGACAGATGAAATTTATACAAAAATCGTAAGAATTTTTTCCAAATTATTGTTCATAAGAATTAAAGAATTTAATTTTATAAAAATTGATCGAGAAAACAAAGATGATGAAGGCGATACAATGAAAACCGAACAGAAAAACACAGATTTATTTTTTTCTTATCCAATCGATGTCAAAATGCCAGAAACGCTTAGAAACTGGACATATAACAGATTCATCGAAAGTTTAGACGGATCATCATATATCTATGGAAAATATGAAAACGTGGTTTTAAACGCTTTTTTTAAGCACAAATTTCGAATAGATAAAGAATATATGGTGTTATCCATATTTTTCAAAAATATTCAGCATTATATTGATTTTAAAACGTATCAAACAATACAAATGGACATAGATTCAAAAAACATTAATATTGATTTTGAAAATTCGTTTTTATATACAGATCCTAATAGATTGTCAGCGTACTTAAAAAATGTAATCGATTTTTGCTATCTTCATAATATCGAACACCATAGCATCTTTTTAAAGTGTTCAACAAAAAATTTTATTGTTGAATTGCTAATAAATTCATTTCAGATTATGCTTAATATCAAAAGCAATCAAAACAGTGAAAAAGAACAGTATGAGTTTAAAAAACATTTAATAAAAAAATGTATGAATTTTTGATCAGGAAGATAAAAGTTATAAGATCAAAACTAACAGATTTTTGTATTTTAGAAAGTTTATATCCTCTTCATTATCAAGAAATTAAACATTTTATGGATTTACTTGATGAAAGGTGTAATTTGCAAGCAAAAGAAGAAGACAAAGAAGAAAATAGCACAAATTTGAGGGAAAACAATAAAATAGAAAATACAAAAATGAAAAAAACTGCAGATCACAAACAATTACCCGAATTTAACCAAAGCGATTCACTAGAGTCTAAAAATTTAAACAGCAAAAATAAAAATGGAAAGAAAAATAAGAAAAACTTAAAAAAAGATAATTTTTCAAGTAAAAATAATTTTCAAGCACAAAAAAAGGAAAAAATAATAAAAAAACTTTATTCTATGTATTTCTGTAGAATTATTTGATATATCATATCAATCCAACCTAATAGAAAAAGTTTTTTTTAACGAGATTGTAAGTAAATTAACGGAAAAACAAACAAAAATTATGATAGACTTAATTGACTACTTTAACACCAAAAATAAAAAGGACATAGCTCACATTATAAAATTAAACATAGTAGATGCTATTTCAAAACTTTGCACAGGTGTTACTATAACAGAAAAAAAATGCAATGCAACCAATAACTTTTTGTTAATATGCAAATGCGCTTGATAAAATTTGAATACTTAAAAATAATATATTTGTTTTAAGGATTGTTTTTGTAGGCTGTTGTATGCAAAAAAAAATAATATTAAAAATATTTTTGTTCTTTAACAAGAATTTTTTTATGAAAATTTTTCATTAATATGATAATCTTGTAAACAAAATCATTTCTTTTTTTTAAAGAATTTATTTACACTAAAATATATTTAAAGAAAGATAATAATACGTCTACAATATTTGAAACATTAAAAGGTTTTTTCGCTTAATAAAAAATTAATCAATTAAATAAAATTCTTACTTATAGTTTTTTAAAATAAATTCCAATTTTCGCTGTTTATACATGATTCGAGATTTTTAGCATTGGAATTGGAAACTATTCTAATTTTTTTTGAATACTATGTTTTTTAATAATTTTACCTTTCAATAGATTTAATTACACTTCTTTGATCATGGTTTTAACATTGTGAAATATTTTCTCCTGGAAAATATTCGAAAGTAATAAAAATATAAAAAAAAGCAAATTTTTGTTCTATAAACAGAATTTTTGTCACATTTCCGTACAAAATATGAAAAATAGTTTTTTAGTGCCAATCCACAATAAAAAAAATGTTTATGAGGAATCAAAAACGTGTACTAGTAGAATTAGATTGATTTTTTTATCTAAATGAAATAATACGATATTGCATCTTCTATTTAATTTATTCCACAATTTTTAAGTAATTTTAGTATTAAAGAATAAGTGATAATTGCGATAGTTTTATAATTAAATTTCCTTGCCAGATTTAAATAAAAAACGGTTTGTATAAAATTTTAGATTCTTTACATGTATTTGAAATAAATTTATTTGCTGATGGTCTTAAAAAACAAAGAAAATACAGAAACACATTAAAACATTCATGGGTTCAAAATTTCCGATCAGAGCAATTTTTTAAAATATCAACAAATTTGATACATCAAAAGATGATCTTCAATATAAAACTATTTAAAAGCTTACTTTTTTTTGCTGTTACTTTATTTTTAAAAAAAGTTTATCATTCCGAAATATGCGGTATTATTACTTTGTTGTACAAATTCAAGAATAAAAAATTTGAAAGTGGGTTTTTTCAAAATTAAATCTCAATTTACTTTGTTCTTTCTAAAAAATATAAAGCAAAAAAACACTCTTAGTTTTGATTTTATTGTGATATTTTCAATAGTTTTTTTTCCAATATAAAGAATTTTAGCTTGCAAAAAACAAAAAAAAATTTAATATCATTCGTTCTTATTTGTTTTTGACAAAGAATCAAATTTTTGGAATTAATTCGTTTTTTTTGAATTTTTTTCAAATACAATTTTATATAATTCAGGTAACTTGAAACTAAAAAAATGGTATTATTTTCAAAGATACATTTATAATTGCTTTTTTTTTAAATCCATATAAAAAAGATAAAATAACCAAAAAATTTCATAACATATTCTTGATCTATCGAATTAAATGGCCTAAAGATTTTTATCTTAATTATTTTTTAAATTTTTAAATCTAATAAGATTTTCATTAATAGAATAAGCTTTAACACTTTTTTATATTGATGATATTAAATATAAAGAAATTTAAATGTAATCAAGCAAACAAATTGGTTTTTTATATCCAATGATATAAATTTATATATATTAAATCCTATCACTGGTTGTTTACAATCATATTTTAAGTATATTTATATGTTGTTGCAATCTAAAATGAAATCTTTGATCTTTTAAATGTAATTTGTGGAAAATCCTTAACAATGGCAGTTAAACGAATGACAATCGATGAAAAAAGAACAAAATTGCTATCAATATTTCATCGTGAGCGCACATTTTTTACTTTGAAGGAAATAGAAAAACTTTCATCAAAAGCAGGTATAAACGAACAGTCATTCAAGGAGGTTTTACAAAGTTTGATTGACGATTATTTGGTTTGCGTTGAGAAAATGGGAAGTTCAAACTATTACTGGTCTTTTCCAAAAGACGAAGGAAAAATCGCAGAGACAAAATATGAAGATGCAATGAAAGAAAATTCTGAGCTTTTGCAAAAAATAAAATCATTGGAAGAGTCTATTAAATCAGCAAAGATAGAAAGGGAGGAAAATGATAAAAGAAGCCAGCTGATTCAAACATATATAAATTTGAAAGATAAAATTGCAAGTCAAGAAAAAGATCTGGTAAAATTTTCTTCGTGTGATCCAAAGGCTTTTGAGAAAAAAATCAAAGAAGTTGATGGTCTAAAATCAGAAATTAACAAAATTACAGATAAATTGTTTACTCTTCAAAGTTTTGTGTGTGATAAATTCAATTTGGACAGCAAAGAGTTTTATTCTCAATTCGGTTTAGATAAAGAAATGGATTATGTTAATTGAGCATTGAAATATATTTATCATTTAAATATCTTCATGATACTTGAACTATATGTAAATAAAAAAATTATCCGAAAATTATAAATTGTTCTGACGGTGTTATAAATATTAAATTATTGCATAAAAAATTGAATAAAGACATTTTGGATAGTTTATTTTAAACTTATCTCCCAAATTATTTGTCTGAAATGAATCTTCATGTCTTTTCGTCCCATCTTTTTTAAATCAGAATTTAGTTCTTTTATCTATAAATCTTTTTCGGGTTTCCGATGTATTTTTTGAAATATTTTGCTTGCTTATTAATTATTTGATCGGCTTGGATTTTCCGATCTGTTGGCATGTTGTGTTGACAAAATGTGCCAGTTCAATTACAATTTTTAAATATAACACCTTCGTAAAAATTTTGTTAAAATAGGTGTTTTCATATTTAAAAAATGCAATGAGTGAATACATACTAATAAAAATCGAAGAAAATGAAATTTGCTTATTTGATTTCTTTTTCTATTTTTGAATTCAAACACATTAAAAAATCTATAATTTCTTATTATCAAACCAGGACTAAGACAATAAATATTAAAAAGCATTCTTTAATAAAAGAATTAAACTAAAACATTAAGCAAATTTAATGCATTAAAATCAAATTTATTTTTTTATTTTTATTTTATAATATTCAATATTATGAAATTGGTAAATAAGCATATTATACAGTGAAAAGGCGGAAATCTGTATTTACCGCGTAGTGGATCTGCGTTAAAATACTTGAATTTATATAGAAATTAAATAAAGAGCACAATTTTATTCTTCTCTGAACACGCAGTCCTAGACTGAAAGTATCAAAATTTGGCTTTTCCAGGTCAACCGGTCATAGCGATCACTCTTTTTAAAACCTGGAACCTAGGAAGATTGTTAGCTCTGTGTTTTGTGATTTACTTCATCAGGTAATTCCTTTTGTATGTAGATGGTGTGAACCAGGCGCTCGACTTGAACGGCGTGCCATAAAAGTGATTGTTTTCTGACTTATTGTAATGGTTGTCATTCATTAAAATAAAAGTAATTTCCCGGTGAAGGGCAAGAAAAAATCATTTATTTATAGTTAAATTATTCTAAGAATAATGAATGTAATTTATTACACACTGTTTTTACATTACGAAATCAAAAAATTTGTAATTTTTTTATTTTAATTCTGATTTTCGAAAGGTATAACATTTTTATTAAATTTCAATTAGTTGAATGAAAATTTGGATGAAAATTAGAAGAAAACTATATTTTTAATAATTTTTGTAAATATTTTATCATGGAAGCTGATAATCTGGTAAATATAAAAATAAAGCCATGAAAAGTAAGTCATGCGAAAACGAATTTAAATAAAATAAAAATTTTAATTAACTAAGCAATACTTTCAAGAACTTTTTTTTTGTTTTATTATTGCAAAATTTGAGAATAATATTGTAAAGTTTTTTTTTAAGGAACCAGCTATAAAAATGCATACTTTATAAATATTACACTCTTCTGTCTCTATAAAACATCCTTTGGTTGAGAGCTATGGTGGAGATAAAAAAAGAACAACACTAGAGTTTTTATAGCAATCCAGAACATAAATACATGCCACATCCAGATATAAATCTACTACTAGCAAGCAATAAATATAATAATAACACTAATTACACAATTTACACCCCTTTCTGACGCCATAAATACTCACCTTTAGGTATTTACGGCAGTTTAAAAATTATGTATATCTATCAATACATTAGAGATAATTGATATAATTTAATATTAGATAAATAATGTAATAATCGTGAAGTTTCAAAGTATATGACATTCATTTATAAAGTATACTAAACAAACATCCAAACTAGAATTTATTTGATTTTATAGTAAAAAATCTATTTATACTATATTTTCTTTCTAGATTGTGATCTAAAATAATTCAAGAGATTTTAAATCTATTAAGAAGATTTTAAATATTTCGTTTTAATATTTTTTACTGTATTTTAGAAATTAATATATTCAGAACTATTATAATTACAAATTTCACTCTGGCATGAATAAAAATGTGTAAAAAACCTATTCTTTTAACAAATTCTTTAAAAAAATAAGTTATTACATCATATAATATATACATATAAATTTTTAATTTAAATTTTCTTCATCAAAGTATCTAGGCTTATTTATAAAAAATCAATAATATATCTAATTTGATCATTCGTGCTTAATAGAAAAAAACTTTTTTTAGCTTGTTATATAAGTTTTGTTATTTAGATTTCAAAACTTTTTTAATTTTTATTTAAAATTCACTATACAATTAAAAAAATTATATTTGGCAAATATTATGAGAGAAAATTGAACTTTGTCAAAAAAAACATTCATCTAGTTTAATAGACGATGATTATGGGTTTATGTGATACCATGTGTTAAAACTCATTATTTATTTTTTAGAAAAATAATTGTAATGGATTTGTAAACTATATTGATAAAAAGTATATTAAAAGGGCAATTGTGATAATAGACCTAAAGATATTTCACAATAAAAAATGTAAACAAAAAAATCAATCAAATAATTAATATCAATACTTGAAATCTGTTTTAAGGTAAAATTATATATTTTTCTATAAAAAATCGGATCTTAATATTTTTTTAACTCTGATAATACACAAAGTAAATGCAAATATTCTAAAAAAAATTTTTCTCTGCACTGTATTCTGAATAATTGTGTTTTTAATAAAAATAAAAAAAATCAAGCACATATAAATCTTCATCAAAATTTATACATAATTAAAATTGTTGATTTTTATTCGATGTGAACAGCTAAAAAGTGTTTTCTGTTTATTTAGCTTGAAAAAAATAGAGAATTGTGTCCTTCGTTATAAAAAAAATGTTTTTTACGTTATTGAGTTTATATATGACTTTTTAAAAATGTTTATTTATAAACCATTTCATATGTTGTTTTGTGGATTTATTTAGAAATTTTTTTACATTTTCAGATTTTCAAATTCACTATCAAAGTCTCAAATCATGAAGCGTTTGTATTTTCTTGCCATTTTTGCACATTTAAAAACTAGTTCAACACAATAATATCAATGAAGACAGCCATCTTTGTTGGATCAGAAGAACTGACGTACCAAGATAAGGGAGATGGGGAGATAAGAGAGCATGAATCTATCCGTATTGATATTACTGATAGCAAAGATTTTTCTTATGTAATTGGTGCACATTATCAGAGGATAAAGAGGCGAAAGGAATATAAAAAAAGTTTCTTAATAAAGTATATTTTTAAAAAAAAATTTTTTTCCGAAATTGTTAAATGAAGAGCAATCTATCTTCTGCTCACTAACCATCTTGATCGTAAAGTTTGTTTTATCCATAAAAAAACATCAATGTATTGCATAAAATCCATAAAATAGTTATTTTTATTTGTATATTGCATTGAATAAAACATTGGGTATGCTAATTTTCTAAAAAAATAATATTTTTACAGTATTATATTAAAAAATATGCTTAAATTATCAAAAACAATCAATAGAAAATTTTATATTTTGGTTCACAGAGTTTTATATTACATTTAAAAATAAAACAAAAAAAAATTATTAGAATATGCGCACTAAATCTTATATCTATTCTAAACTATCTTGTCGATATTTTTCCAATTTTTACAAAAAAATCGTTATAAAGTTTACGTTAAATTATTATTAGAAATAAAATATTTCTATAAAAATTTTTATATGCAATATTTAAATATCTTTAATTATACTTTATTTTTGAAGATTTTATAAACTACAATTCTGTATAAGTAGTACTATTAGGGGTATTATATTAACTATAATACCGGTTCAATAGCATTTATATATGTTTTTTAGTTTTTAGCTTATAATCACTTTTGCCGTAAGTTTCGATATTCACCGAATAATAATTTTAAATATGAATCGATTCTTTAATATGAAAAATATAATTAAAAAATATTTAATATGTTTTGCTATGATTTTTTCCTACATACTTTTTTAAAATTTTGCATCAATATCAAAAACGAAAATTTTTGACGTTTTGTAAATTAAGTGGTTCCAAATTATATATAAAAATCTTTAAATCAGATTTATGCGTTAATTTTCATTGTTTGACTTTTTTTTATTAATTTAAACTCAAATACTTATGTAAGGTAGACAGTAAAAAATTTATGTTATTTTTTATCATGTCTTAATTAGTTTTGAACGCTGGGTCTTCGATCTTTTGAACATTAAAAAAAATATAGATCACAAAAAAACATAAAGAAAAAGTTAAATTGTTTAATATCATATTATTTCAAAATTAAAAAAGTGTTTTTTTGTATTATGGAATTTTTTATCTTCTAACCGTTATTTTGATTGTTATTACTAATTATAAATTAACTGTTTTTCAAAATGACTTTTATAGAAAAATAAATATAAATTTTTTGTTTGTATTATATGAGATCTTTTATGATCATAATTTTTATCTTCCTATAAAAATAAATTTGCTGATATTTGGAACATTATCAGATAAACCTAAATATTGTATTTTTTAATTATAAACTTCTATAATAAAAAGAAAATTTTAATTTTTTTAGAATGTTTGCCATGTTAGTTTAAGTTAACTGCTTATTTATTGAATCTGTTTATTGGTTTTAGATATGACATGTGCAGCAAGTATATTGATAAAAACTTGAATAGTAACGAAATCCTTTGATTGATCGTACGAATTGTGTTCTGATAAAATTTAAAAAAATTAATTGATCTATTGATGTTAATTGTCAATTGCCAAATAGGTGCATGGAGAATAAAAAGTTTATTAAGATATCAAATATTTGGCCTTTTCATGTTAGGAATATGAAAAAATGTATATAAAATTGAGGTATTTAAAATATTAAAATTTTTGCTATAATAAATTATATATGGGTATTTATATGAAGTTGTAATAAAACTTACTACTAACAACGATTAAATTAAAATTACCTTGCAAAAAAAAATTTATACTATTTTACTATATAAAGTATTTTGCGAAAACTTAAACGAAAAAATTTAGCTCTTAGGATCGAGAGATATAAGGTAGAGTGTAAATATACTAAACTACAGCAAAAATGTGTGTAGATCCTCAAAAAAAAACATATTTTTTCTTACCGAATGTCTGAACAGAAAATACAAAATAACATTAATTAAGGAAATTAATGGTTGAGGAATTGTTTATAAAATCGATTAAAGCTCTGGTGCACATATTACCAAATTTCGTGGTATTAAATATAATGTTGAAATGTTAGATATCTTTATTGATAAAATAGCCAATATATTGTAAAAATATTTTTAGAAATTCAATTAGTTATCATCTAGATATGATAATAAGTTTGTTTTTTAAAGGAATTTTTAGTAGAAATTTAAAAACAAAAAAAACAATTCTAGTCAGTTCGATATAGTGTCTTATGTAATTTTTATTTTTTTTCATACACAAAATATTATTTTTTTGTAGTTACAGAAATAGCATAAGATATCGATTAAAAAAATGTTATAGTTGCCATAAATTTTATTAAAACTTTCAAATGGAAGGAAAAAATCAATGTCAAAAATCTTTTACTGGTAAGCAATTTGTAGTTTTTTAGCTAGTTAGTCATTATTTTATGATTTAAATAATACCGGTCAAATTATATGAAATTCAAGAATCAATATCAAAATTAAATCGATAATCTAAGACCGATTAAGGCAAGAATCTTTATTAGTATATTATATGCGATTTACAAATAAAACGAGGCAATAATCATGTTTTCAGACATATAAGATCAAGAAAATCAGAACATTGTAAAAAACGATAAATGATTAAATTTGAAAAGAATCTAAAACGCAAAAATTTGTTTAAACCAATTGAAAACGTCAGAATCAATATTCTAGATAAGTAATTCAAACTGATTGATGGTTTTCTAACCATTTATAATACTGCAGAGAAAATTCAATATAAGATAGTGTGTGCATAATCATATTCTAGAGCTGATTTTTCTGTTTAAATAAAATTTATGAAGTGTTAAACGATGTTTTCATTTTTTAAAAATGTTTTTATTTACGTTTTAGTTTGTTTTTTTTCAAAAAAATAATACATTTACTTGGTTTCGTGTTTTTTGTGTATTTTTTAAGTAAACAAATTTTTTTAAATTTATATATTTGTTTGCATTGGTAAGAATACAAAATGTCTAGATGTGTTGTGCAGTATTCTTTTTAGTTATACTTTTAGAAATATGATTGTTTTTAATTTTTTTATTATAGAACTTGCGTTTATATACCTATTGCTCTTTATATTCTGGAATTACACACCAATCACAGTTGTATGACCTTCGCTATAAGTAATATCTTACTGATAGATGTTTCTATTTTCATTTTATTACCTTATTTATGTAGTATAGTTGGTTTTGACACCAACAAAATATCTAATGGTAAATATTATTGTATATTATTTATTTCTTCATATTATACATACAATATAATTGAGTTTTTTATTCAATTTGATATGAGGAAAAAAGTAATTAATTACAGTTATAAAATATTTTGTAATCAATTAAATAGATTTTATTTTTTGCGTTCGTCTATAAATTAAAAATTTTTGTTAGCAAAATTTAGAATAAACTTTTATGAAGTTCCGAATAATCATCAAAATGAAAAAATTATATTTATAATTTTTTATAGACATATATACGATAGTCTATTCCTCAAGTAAAACATAAAGAAGTTTTTAAATGTTTTAAACTTAATAAGGAGCGAAAACGACATTTAAAAATTTAAAATGTCTATTACATGATAGTTTTACATAGGGTTCTTGCAAAAAAAAAATTTGAAACTTTACTCAAGCAATAAGAAAATTTAAAAAAATTAATTTGATTTTTTATATTAAATTCATTATCCTATATTAAAAAACATCATAAAATCTACAGGCTCATATATATAAAAATTCTTTCAAACAAAACAAGTATAAATTAATAAACAAAATTAATAGAGAAAAAAATTATCAATGGGTGGAGAAATTTTTATTAAAATATAACAAAACGTGAAAGGTACTTTTATAACGATTTTTTTTCTTTATTTTATGAATAAACATATCGTAATTAGATGCATATAGAACTTTTTACGATTTTCCAAAAATATATTATATGCAAAATTGACCAATATTATTTATCAAAAATTTTTTACAATTAATAGCAAGAATTTCTCAAAAATAAAATATAATCAAAAGCTAGAATATTTTTTTATTAATCTCAATATAATATATAATACCATATTTAACTAAAATGTAACACATCAAACGATTTACCCATAATAAGAAAGATCGGTCTGGATTAGTAAAAAAAAATTTAAAAAAAATAAATAAATCATAAATTTTAGATTTAAGCTCTAAATGTTATCAATTCTGTAAAAAATGCATTTATATACGAAATACAGTAGATGAAAACAAAAAATTCTAGAAATATCGTAAAAAAATATTTTGATAATAGAAAAACCACACTTTTATTCTGCAAACAATGCAGTTTTGGGTATTTTGTATTGAGCATAAAAACAAAATAAAATGCACAAAAAAATGGAAATATTATTTCAGTATTATTTTTTTAAAGAATATTCAATTTAATACACAATCTATTAAAGTTTCGTAAATATATACATTAATTGTATAAAAAACAAAAATAATGTAAAAATCATAGAGTAATAGCTAAAAAAAGCATTTTAAATTTTAATTTGTTTTCTTGTATGATTTTTATGCTACATTTATTTATATACTTGAAAATTTTATATAATAAAATTGATATACCATGCAAAAAGCAGTTAAAAAAATTATAAATTTTGATTTGATACAGATTTAACAGAATACGCCAAAATTTATGATCAAACAAAAAATATACTTATTCTGAAAATGAAAATGACTGATTAAAACATAAAAATCCATATACATAATTAAGTTGTTGATAGTTTGCTAAGATCCTAAATGCGATATCTTGGTTACAAGAAAACAAAATATTAGAATCTTTAAGAAAAAACTCGATAAAACTCTTTGATTTTTTGATACCAATTAAAAAATTTATCTTTAAACAATATTTATCCCTTGAAAATGAAATAATAACATTTTAGATAAATAAAAAATTTGAGAACAAAAACATTTTCCTATGAACGTCAACATCAAAGATTTTATATAGTAAAAAATTTAAAAATAATTTGATACAAATAATCGTCTAATACTACTTATTGAGCACCGAATCAATTGTAAAAGCAAATATTATATGACCCAATATTTTTTCTTAAAACATGGATGAAAATATATCAAACATATTTAATAACGTGGATAAAATATTTCTTATAGCTACCTATATATATATAAATACGAAAAAATTGCATAAAATCAGAAAACATAATCTCAATACAGAAAAGGTTACTTCAATATACTACAATATTGCAATTATTACACGGTTAATGAATACTCTACCATACTATTTTTTAAATAAAATTAAAAAACCATATTTTCACTATCATTTAAGTGAGGATTTGATGTAATGACGGTATGTTAATCAAAACAAACTTATTGCAACGAAAAATTCATAAGATAAAAAATTTGTATATACTAGATATTTGCATAAAAGGCAGAAAATTAACAAAAATGAAAATATTTCAATCAAAAATTAATTGTATGTTGGAAAATAATAGAAATACAATTGCATTTATATTGTGATAAATTAGGTAATTTATCAAAAAAACATATCAATAGCTAGATAAAAAACAATATATGCTATTTCTTAAAAAAAAGTTTATAACTCATATTAGTATCAAACAATTTTTACTTTCACAATATATATTCTATCAAACAAACATGGAGCCAGGTTTTTAATATTTTAAAACGGCTATTAAAAAATGCTTGGTTCTTCCTCTATTTTCAAAAAACGACAATATGAGAAATTTTAAACCTAATACATATTTACAATTAGATAATATATTTAACAAAAACATTTTATATTGATAATATGAAAAATGTAAGTGATTTTTGAACAAAAAATTTACTTATTTGATAAATCGTTAACACTGTTTTGAAATATTCCAATATACCTATTTAAAAAAACTTATATAAGAAAACAAACGAAATTCTTGACAATTATCAAATGAAATTACATCCCAAAAAAAATTTAACTATATTGTGTACAAAAATATTTAGCATATATATGTTTGAATTGAATGCCGCTTAAGTATTGCATTTATATTTCAAAAATTTATTGGCTAATAATTGATGGCAAAATGTAAAAAGTTCGTAGAAAAGATAAAAAAAATTGGATTTCGAATAGGGTAAAATATGTTTACGAAAACAAACAGAGTAAAAAAAATTTTTAAAAAAATGAAAATGCCTTTTACGTCTATTAATGAAAAAAATATAAGAATTTTTTTTGAGAAATAGTTTATAATATTTCTAAAAAAACAAGAATCTTTTCTGCAGGTTTTACTGTTGTTTTGAAAAAAAATGCGTTTTTTGGACTAAAAACTACATAATAATATAGGTTATAAAAATGTGTTTTTTTATTTTTCTTAGTAAGATTAACTTTTTTTAAGATATTTTTAGCTTATACTATCTTTTTTTTATCCTTTTACGAATAAATAAAAAAAACGTGTGTAATCCTTTATATATAAATCTCATTAGGCAAGTCAAGTTTGGTATAGTTACTAAGCCCAGTAAGTTTACAGTGTTTTTGTAATTAATCAAAATTTATATGCCGTTCTTTTATAAGCAGGATTTTATGTTAATGAACATTTCGTTGGTTTGGTCGAAAAAGCGATATAAAAAACAATAGAAGCGTGAATTTTTATAAAAAAAATAATGGTTTTATGTAAAACTAAAATTTCTAATAAAAAGATCAAATAATAAATTATAATAGACTGGTATTAAATTAAAAAAACAAAAACTATAATGTTCACTACTATATATTGACGCAAAACACACGCAAGTAAAAAACTCAAAGAAATTTGTGGTAGATACTACACCAAAGTGTAACAATGTAGAATGTTCTACCTTATTTGAATTCATAAAACCAAAAACTTGTTTTAATGTGTTATAATCCAATCCTATCTCCAGATTGACTATTTAAGTTGCCTTTTTAACCCCAAATTAAATGCTTCAAAGAAAAGCCAAGAGAAGATAAAGAGATTGAGTCATCCCATGTACTGGAAGTTCCCTGTAATCCTCATGCAGGTAACTCGAGTAATTATCATAAAACCATACCTTGATCTTATCGTCTTCTTAATATTTTATTTCTTTATATTTTTTGAAGCATATTCTAACCAGTTCGTAGTTTATCTCGGCAATTTGATATCAAATGCCATAGGAATAGGTCAAACAAGTCAGGAAATCTACTTTGACAAAGAAACTTTGAATTGTCATAATAATTTAGATAAGGTACAGGAAATCTTGAGTTTTGAATGTTACATACCAAATACTATAGTTGTAATATGGTAAATAACTGACCAAGTTATCCTCGAGCACCTAGGATATTTCTAGCTTTTCTTAAAAGTTTATACACCTCTAAATGTAGCAAATAGACCCCGAAAAAACATTGAATATACTAAAAGTGATAATGTCGAACGTGTAAAGAGAATACGATTACATTGCACTTGATCGTGCCCACATTCTTCTTTTATATAGCTTCGTGCATCCTCTATTTAAATTATTAAATTAAAATACCTATGCGAAAAATGTTTACAAAAAATTATGACGAACCGAAATCGAACGATGTGACAAAGGCTCGAAAAAGATCCTCAAGTATCGGCGTAGGTCATAACAATATATCGTATCGTGGTATAGGTCCGAGCGGTAACAGAAAGGAATGATGGATTTTTAGTATTATTAATTGATTGAAAGGGAAATGTATATCGAATATTAATAAAGATAATCATCGAAAGACAGTATTCACCACTAGATGCTTCTTTTTATCGTAAGAAATTTTGAAACAATATCTATAAATGTTTTTTTTTTGCATTTGAGGCAAACTTTTAGATATCATAATTATAAAAAGAGGTTTAACGTGTTTTTGAAAAACCACAACATCGATATAATCAAAAAAGTAGAAGGGGTTTTTTAAAATGGATTAGACCAAAATGTAGATTAAAGTTTGTTTAAGATAGAGTGTGTGAAGTGTTAATTTTTGTGAAATATGTAATTTATATCAAAAAGAAATTGTGACAGTTTGAGGACAGTGAACAAAAAATTCCGGACAGAAGAAGTAAATATTTAAATATACGGGCAACAATAGGAACTACTGGTAAGTATGTAAGCTACACAGAAGTAGAGGTTATAGTGACCAGGAATATTTATAACTGATAGAAGAAGAAAAATACGCAATAGAAAGCGTAAAATTGTTAAGAAAAAACGCTTATAAGCTTACATGAGAGTTAATATACAAAGAATATTCGATTGAAAACAGGTTTAAAATTTTAGAGTGTAAGAATTTAAAGCTGTATCTGATTCAGTAACATAGCTTTGATTCTTTGCTAGTGATCTAGAATAGATCCTATAAGAATAACGTCTGTTAAACTACCTGTTGAGATGCTTAAGGCAACTCAGAAATCTTAGATGAAATGAATAGTATTTTTTTCCAAAGGGCGCGTAAACCGTTTAATTTATTATCGCAATTTTTGAACTGGTCTAATCTAGTTGCACACATATGAAAAAACAATGATTTTATATCAGAACACGATCGTATTCTTCACTATTACTTATATAGCTTATTTATTCATAAAGAAGATATTTAACTTAAAGATAATCCAAGTCAGTTATTCATAATACATCTAAAACTTTATAAACAAAAATAATATATTAATTCACCTAAAAGTAACATCTATATACAATATGCTGAAAAAAATAAAAATATACAGAAAAAATATAATAATAAACTGTCTGTCATTATAAACACTGTTCACGATTGAATGAAAAATCAATAAACCAATATATTTAAAACCTATCCATTACTGATGCAATTCGAGAAAAATTATAATTTGAATTGGAACGTTTAATTTTTTTGTAATCATAAGAAGATCCGCATCTTCTATAAAACACCTGTTTTCGGACACCTAAAATCTAATGGTGAACTAAGATTTCTCCATGATTATAGAAAACATAATGCTAATACAAACGACTTCAATGACTATTTTCCAAGTATTTACTATGATCTGCGCAGTCTTCTTGATGCAAAAATGTTCATTAGTTAGATATGAAATTCTCTATTATAGAGTAGCAATACATGAACATGATAGATGTATAACACTCATAGATTTGTTAAATAGATTTTAATTAATTTATAAAATATAATTCTATAAAAGAATCTAATTATTCATTCTCTATAAAAATAACCATAACACCAATACGACTGTGATGCGATCTTTCACTGGTAAAGAGACTTCAAGACCATTTGATAGCAGCGAAAGCGTCCCTAAAACAGCAAGAATTAACAAAATAAAAAAATATATGCCAATTTCATATAATTCTTTAATTACCTTTATCGACTCTTATTTTAACTCTCCTTTTGTACTTCTAAATTTCAGCATTATTAAATAATGATATAATTATCATTTTTAAAAATATATCTATATACAATAAATTTATTAAAATATTATTCTTATAATGCAAAATGCCAATTTTTTTTATTCTTGGAATTTGGTTACACTATGGTTCTTATTTCGAATATTTTTTGTGGAAAATTCTTACTATGATATAGTCAAAAAAGAAGAAAATTATAAATTTTTTGTTGTATGCCATCATTTGAAAGAGAACACCAAATTTAATGTGTTCTATTGTGGTAATTTATTCCTGATTGATATTGAACAAGTTTTATTATAATTTGAACTGGTTTAACACAATTAAATACAATTTAATGTAATTGCCTTAAAATGAATACAATAAAAAAGTTATGCTAAAACTATAAAAGCAATCTTGTCAAAAAACAAAATAAATAAATCTTCAACAACTATTCTTTCAATTTAAAACTAAAAAAAATTACAAATAACTACAATTATGCATTAAAAATAGAAGTAAAACCAATTCTATTGTTACATTATATTTAATAAACAAATGGATATCCGATGGAATCAGCATTTTTAACTGTTTAATGTTCGTGCTAAGTTACAAAATAAAAAAAATTGGTAAAAAACATAGTTTATTTTAAATATTTAAATTAAAAGAAAAAATCTAATTCTTAAGAATGAGATTTTTTTGATATTATTTATTCTTAAGTTTAATGTTTCTTATTTTTATGTGATCGGTTCCTACGGCATCCTAACCCGGTATATTTGTTGTAATCTTACACTAAAGCAATCAGGCCAATAAAAATAATTTGAAGATATTATATTCTACAAATAATACAAATGTGAAATTTTTCATTTGAAACACGAAGCTCATATATAACTTCTTGATTATAATTTAATAATTGGGAAAAATATAAATAAAAGATAAATAACGATGCATTGTGTTTTGAACGCACAAGTTGCAAAAAGAAAGAAATTTGGTTAGAAATTATAAAAAAAATGTGTAATCCTTGAAATATTTCTATGATATAAATTAATATATGAAAATATGGAGTAATTTTTTTGCTTCTTGCGTTTTAAAAAAATAATACTTTAATATAACAACATAAAGCGATTCAATTCTTATTAGAAAAAAATTTTGACAATCCATATGGCTATTTTTTGCATATTGAATACTATAAATAACAGGTTTGAGCAGAAAAGCACCTATATGTCGATTTTTTTTATATTTCGAATTGAAAATGATACATTAAAAAATAATTAACTCGATCGAAAGTATTAGTATTTTTATACAAAAATATTAAAAAAATTATAAAATTTTTTAAAAAACAATAAATGGATGGATGACACCCATATATTTTTCGAACATAAAATTGATAAAAATTTTTTTTCATTTTATTCTATTTTAACCGCTATCTGTAAAAACATCCGAATTCAAACACTCATTAATTTTACGTATTTTACGATTTATCTCATCAGTATATTTATTATCTAAAAAAAAAACACATGTTTTTACTTCTATTTGACATTGGTAAATAACTTGAAAAATACATTCTGTTACAGCTTTTTTTATCAATTTTTCGTTTTCAGCTAATTGCTCTCTAAATTCATAGGTTTTTCGGCAATAATTTACAAATGGTGCATTTTTGTGTAAGACACCACCTCTTTTCTGATTTTGTATATGTTCATATAGGGAAGAATTTGTTATCATTTGATTCAAATCGTTAAGTGTAATGTTTTTATCGATATAATCTTCAATAACATGATATTTTAAATATAAATTTTCCATAAAAATATTGAATATGTGTATCAAAATTGTGTTTAACTTTGTATAAAGGAAATTTTGATTATTTTCAACTATTTTTAATACAACTTCGTTATTTTCTGTGACAATTTTCTTTAGATATTCTATGATTTCAATAAAAACGATTTTTACAGCTTCCGAAAATGATACTTCAATACCATAGAAATATGAATATTTTAAATAAAATACATATCTTTTATCATTAAGAATTCCAAAATCTAAAATTATATCATTTTTTTGTGTTGGATTATCATTCAATGTAGAATCTACATATTTGATGATCGATTGTACGAATTCAATAACATTCAGATTTTGAGCCGATGCATCAATATTTTCCGTATATATAAAAGTCTTGCAAAATTTTTTCTCTAATTTGACTATTTTATGGTTTTGATCAAAATAATTTTGCAATGGAGTACCAAAAATATTATTTTGTTCGTGATTATTTTTTTTCTCTGATGGAAAATTCGAATGTTCATCAATAAACCCGTAATAAAACCTAAAAGAACAGTTTTCTTTATGTTTCAAAAATTCTAATAAAATGTTGTTGATAACTCTTTTAATTGTAATTTTATAATCTTTGTAAGATAACAAAATGTTTGTATTGTGAATTTCATGATGTGCGTTGACAAGAATAACAGAATTGTTTAATTTAGAAGGATTAAATGCATTACAATTATATTTAAAGCTATATAAAAGCTTATATAACGATTCTGTAACGAATTGAATAAAATTAGAGTAATTTGTTTCTATTTGTTTGCAATTTTCATTTGATGGAATTGGTATTATTTCACCATTTATATCTGCAAATCTGATTAGTTTACAATAGCGAAACTTTTTAATGGCAGAAATTTCATAAAAAACATGATGTATTAAAATATTACGGAAATCTTCTGAGGGATGTTTGAATTTATGTAAAAAATTGTAAAATTTTCGAGGTTCCCAAGAACATTTAACAATGCTTTCATACATTTCTAAGGATCCAGTTATCTCTTCATTTGTAAGACTTTTGGTGTAAATATTTGCACTCATTACATTTAAATTATGTGAAGAATAAAAACATGTATATTGCGAGTTTCTATACAAGAAATCGATATTTTCTTCTAAAAACAACATAAATTGTTGTAAAAAGCATTTAGGACTTAGGAAAGATATTGAATCTGTTGTATATGTATGATTTCCATTTTCATCTAACACGTTTGAACATTCGATATACCCAGAAAAATCTCTTTCTTGTGGGCGTGACCATGGTTTATAATAATATAAAGAACCAAGAAAATTGTATTTCATAAAATGTTGACAGAGAGTTGTATAATTAGTTAATGAACTTTCTTTGTTCCTCAAATGTCCTATAAAGTAAAAAAACTTTTTACATGTATATTCATTAGAAAAATTCGCTCTCAAATTTACTGTTCTAAGCAATGTTTCTATATCAAAGTATGATAAATAATCGAATGAAATGAAACTAAATACCCGAATTTTTGTGTTATTTGCCGCATCTAATAATGGTATTTGACATTTTTCTAAGTTTTCTTCTAATACATGATTTTCATTCAAAAATAAAGATTTTACCATATTAGATATTGTTCTTTTGAGTTCCGTTATCTTATACATCTTTTGGAATGTATAAAAATAATTGTTTGCCACATTTTTGATATTTTCCTCATGTAATTTTTTGGTTATTTCGTTATGCGCGGAATCTAATAACCGAGATTTATCAATATCGTTCGTATAAAAAATATCATCAAGATTCAGATGTAATATTGTTAATTTAAATTCCGTATTACATTTGAAAATTTCTTTCATTTTATCAGATAAAATATTATCATCTAAGAAGCGCAAAACGTTATTCTTATCCATGGTATTTTTTAAAGATATTGAAAGTATGGAATTATCATTTTTCACAACATTGGATATGTTCTTTGTAAGATTTTGATATGCTGTACCAAAAATTTTCGGCAACAAAAATTTTTCTTTATCAATAATTGAACACCCGACCACGGAAATGAAAATGTAGCATTGTATTAGAAACTTTGAATAATATCGAGATCTGAAAATCCACTCGATATTAGAAACCAAATAACGCATTTTTTTAGCTGTTTGTTTATGAAAGAAGCTATAATTTATCATAGAAATTTTACTAATCCTTTTTTTCTTGTTTTTGGTCAAAATTTTTGTATGCAAACATTCGAATGTCATCATTATATATTTTTTAGGTTTATTGGAAAGATATTCTTATATATAAAAAATTATTAAATGAATTGCGATTTTTGGAAACGTTTATTTATGTTGTGAAAAATCACACTTATTAATTTTATTATACAAATAAATGACTGTTTTCAAAGTATCGAGCTTATGATGTTTATAAATAAAAATATTAGATAAAATTAAAAAAGTCTTATGCGAGGCAAAATCATAGTTAAAATATAAGATTTTCTAAATTGAAAGCACATTAAAAAAAATAAAATTTATTACCAAAATCTTTATTTCTCAACTAATTATAATAAAATTGTATGACACATTTTCTAATGCATAAAATTACCAAATATGTATGAAAAAAAAATAAAAAACTGGAAATATTGCGTAAATTACACAATTAAATTTTTATTGTACCCTATTTCTACTTAAAATTCATAAAATTGCCGAAAGATGATTTTTTCTGGCACAAAAAAAATAGTATTTTTATTATTCAGAAAATACAAACTATTATATTTAATTGTGATATTTTTTAAAATCTTTATGTAATAAAATAAAAAAATAGAAAGTAATAAATTTACAATTTAATGCAAATACCACACAGACAAATAATAATATTATTGTAAATAGAATAAGAAATTTAGCAATAATGTCATTTAACAATGCTTAAAAATTAGTAATTTTCGATTTAACAAGTTTTCAAATAATTTGATCACAAAAAATTACTGAAAATTAGTTAAAAACAAATATATCACTTCTATATATTGATTTAATGAATATAATTTGGTTCAGATATTATAAAGCTGTTATTACTGATATTTTATAAAATGATGAGGAAAGAAAAGTTCTAATAACAGTTTATTTTTTGTTTCTTATATCTAAAAATCACAAATATGCATTAAAAATCTACGAATTATGTTGTATTTTAAAATACTGCTAAAAAATTCGGTTTTTTTAAATTTTAGAAAAAAAAATGCCTGAGCAAGTAATTTTTTTAGTTTATAATCTTTTTTACTAAATTGAAAAAAATATAGGGATCATTTTTTGTTCTAAACGATCGCTTTCTATTAAAAAAAATTAAATTTTAAGCTTCTTCGAATGTTTTATCACGTTTTTAAGTAAATTTAACTTTTTACATATATTTATAATGATACTTTTATAGTATTTTGTATGTTATTTATAATAAAACATAACTTTATGTAACTATCAATATAATGGCAATATTGAGTTCTAAAATACTACATAAATTTTATATACATATGTTTTGCATCCATTTAAGCATATCATGTAAATTGAATATTATAATTTTGCGTATAAAGAAGGTTTGCGTATAGCAAAGTAGTCATTTTAAACCAATCTTACTGGAACCTTTAGTATAATACAAGAAACTGAAATACGAAAAATTTAGAAAAACTTTTATCTTAATATTGGTTTTTTGAATAAAAAAACAATTCAGTCGTAATAAATACAATTTTTATCTAATTTTATAAACAAATGTCTTTCTATTTATGTAAAATCTGTTCAATATTTTTAAATAGCGCAAATATGCAAAAAATACACTTGATATGACATTTCTATCCAGTTGATATTTATTCGTAATACTTTGATACTAAGAATATATTTTTTTCCTTAATAATAAGCAAATTATATTTAAAAAATTTTTTGATCAATCCAATGTTACGAGTAAAATGTTTTTTTTTGTTACTTTAATATATTAGATCAAATTTTATAAAAGCAACTTTATTAATATATCTAAGTTTATAACCAAATCATAGTTATAAAAATCATTGCAATTCCAAAAACATTTTTATCAATGATAAAATAAAAAAAATCATTTATATAGCAATTATATTTTATTATTTCTGAAATGAAAACATTTTACCTGTTTAGTTTGCTGGTTGCTTTTATTTTGGTATTTTCGGTTGCACATTCAGCAAAAAACATACTAAAAGGAATGATAAAAACTAGTGGTTTTGTGAATTCAAACGAAAATAAAAATATTTCTAGTTCAGTTGATGAAAATCCATTAAACCGCTATAATAAAACTGAAGAATATATCATTGTGTCGCCAATTAACACAAATAATAAAAAAACATCACATCCAGATAAAAAGAATAAGCATTTCAAAATAAACAAAATTTACAGAAATTTATCAAATTATAAAAATTCATTGACACAAAATAATAAAAAAAGAATTGAAGAAGCGTCATTACTTTCAAAAAAAATGAAAATCAATCGAAAAACATTTAAGCCATCGGAAAATCGCACTAGAAGGCTTTTGAAATATTTAATTCGAAATCTTTATAATTTAAGACATATTAAAAGATTCAAACGAACAACAAATTCAGATTTATGCAGTTTTTCAGAAGAAAACCCGCTAGATTGCACTAAAAGATGGGATATGATGAATTTTAATCAGGTAAAAAGAAAAAAATTTTGGAAAATTAACAAAAAAATAAAAATTCAGGATGGCAGACAAAAGTTGCTAAAAAGCCTAATCTGAGAAATATTTATTTTCATAAAAATCTTTTTTGTCTTCCTTTATAGTGTTTCCTCATATCTTTTGCATTTATATCACTTGTTTATTTTATAAAAAAATGATTACCAAAACTGAAAATAATTGGTATTAAATTTTTTAAAAATATTCCGGTTTTCTTTTTGATCTTTTATTGTTGCAAAATTTATATTTTCTTATTTAAACGATATGGATCTGACAGATAATAAAGCTAAAGAAAATGTAAACTAAATAGTTTGATTTCACCTATTTATTATTTTAAGTCTGAAAAAAACATTTAATTAACAACCTACACATTGTAATTTTCATTAAAATCCTTGCACTTCAAAAATTCAATTCAACTAACCTTTTGTTCTTCTTCAAGTACTCAGTGCTCAAAATTAATCAATAAAATAATTGAATTATCAATTAAAATTTTCTACAATAATTGTAAATGCAATCAAATCAGTAAAAAAGGGTTTATCATCAATATCTGATCATATATTACTTTTAACCGGAATTCTTTGGATTTACATTTCTGTTTTGTATTTTATTGTAATTTTTATTTCAAATTTATTTTATGAAAACAAAAAATATACGAATATTCATAAATCTTTTTTTATTTATAACACAAAAAAAGAGAAATATTGTAAAAATCACATTTATCACTTGTAAATTTACCAACTGAGAAAAAAGATGTGGTTTCGATATTCGAAAACAATCTTTCGGTCGACCCCTATTTTAGAACCACAAGATGAATTATTAAGTGGAAAAGACTATTTACTTGTTATTAAAATTTATTTATAATGGATTATTTAATCTTTTTGTATCAATATGATTTTATAGCATTAATTTGACAACACCATGAAAGAATATCCAAATTAATTAAATGTAAAAATTCTAATAATATTTCACCCATCATGACAAAATCATCATTTTAAACTAATATGGAAATCATGAATTCTAAAAACGTCGATTTTTTAAAAAAATTCTGTTCAAAATTACTTTATCGCATTATACAACATTTTTTCCGATACTACTAAATACGTATGTGTGGAAACACAAATTATCTATAAACTTGAAATTTTCATACATTCTTTCAGATAATTATACAATAAATATATTTTTATCGTTAAAAAAATGATGTTTTGAATATATCTAATAAATATTGCATGTTAATTATTTAAAAATGTGATTTGAAATGCCAGTTTAACAAATAAAATTCTATTCAAGTTTAAAAAAAACATGAAATATAAAAAAATTTTACATTAAATTGTAATTGTTTTATATATATCTTTATCTTCAGCATTTTTTCTGTTTCTTTTTTTTAAATCAAATGGTACAGCAATATATTAATTACGTTTATTGCGTCATATTTGTGTTCTCAAAATAATTTGAATATACACAAACCGTTATATCTTTCTATAATATTTATCATCGAAAATTTGCTTTTAAGGTTGTGAGTGTTCGGACATAAGACGTCCTAGAAACAGCTGCATTGACAAGGAAGACATTTATTTAAAATATTTTTTCTATTTTTGATGGGTTATTTTTATTAATAAAAATAAATTAAAATCTAAATTAATGTTATATAAACTTGATTAATTCTTTGCAGCAGCGACATTTGAGCTTCAATTCTCAATAAACGCTGTATTCATCGTTAATATTACGAAGGTTACAGAGAATATAATTATATTTTATTAACTTAAAGTAAATGGAAGTCTAAATATTATATTAAGCATCACCATTTATGGATTTTGTTAGGTTATAAAGGATTTTATAAAAATCGTTTTTTAATGATCTTAAAAAAATTTTTATTTAGATTCTATATGAAAATCAAAGAATCATTCTACATTTACAGCAGTGTTTTTGTTTATTTTATTAAATATATTGTAGTAGACCAATTGTTCCTGCAAAAAATAAAGGGATCATAAAAAAATAATTTCGGGTAGAGTCCCCCAACAACCAATCAGATCGCGTTAAAAATCCGGAGGAAAACAACTATAATAATGGTTTTCTTATGGAACAAATGGATTCGAATTACGGAGATGAAAAAAAGTGTTAAAAACTGGATTACAAAAGTGCCAGATAGAGCACCGGCAAACCCTTAAGAAAAAAATAAATCATATCTTTCTACTTGAATGCTTGTTTTATCGTACTTAGTAGCAAAATTCAAAAATTTTTCAATGATCCCCGAAAAAAATCAAAATCTAATGAAAATTTATTTTGATTGTATTTTTAAGAAAAAAGGATATAATAATTTTTTTTGCGCTTTTTTGTATTAAATTAACATTTTCATAATATTTATTGCGTATCATATACAAATAATATTAAGGACTTTCGATGAGTTTACAGACAAGCTTAATCGATCTTTTGCCAAAATTTGATCCAAAAAAATTATATCAATTAATACATGGATTTATTGAATTATTTAGTTTCTTTTTGTATTTTTGCAATTTTTTATTCAAAAAAGCCTAACAAACGATTCAAACCAAAATAAATATTTTATTCAGTTAAAAAAAATATTATAACCATGTCAAAATGCAAAATTATCATTTAAAACCCTGATTTCAATTAAACAACTAAAATCATAATTTTTTGTAAAGAAATTCGAAACAATAAAAAGAGTATATATTAACTACAAATTTAGTAATTAGAAAATTTTCTACGTGGCTGTATGAGAAAAAAAAAGTGGATTAGTATTTTATGTAGACTCTGTCTGTCTGTGTTTCATAAATAAGCACTATATACCTTTAATGTTTTCTCTAAACAAGTTGTTTCCTAATTTTGTAAAAAGAAATTGTCTTTTTATTTCAATGAACTTATTCAGATTTAATTCAACAACATATGATTATATGATTTCTCACCCAGAATCAATATTTTTATATACCTTCTAATCTTAAACAGACATGTGGTCTATAGAAATATGTTCAAAATATCTGGATATTGTTAATAAAGCTGTTAAAATCATCATATCATTTTTTTGGAAAATTAATTAAAAAATATCAATAAGATATGTTGATTATATATCGTAAAAAATTATAGTTTGTTTCACAAAATCGAGATAGGTTAATTCTGATTTTTCAATTGATTTGTAACAAGATAATCAATACTTGAAGAATTTTTATATAAAAATTATAATAATGATGTTTGAAGTTCTAAAAGATTTATTATATAAGAAAACATATATAGGATTGGTTTTACAGACCTCTCATTATGTTTAACGAGTTTGAATTAGATAATAATTTAAATAATCGTTTAATTGCATGATCAAATTTTTTTAACACAGCTATTTAATTTTTCTATTATCAAACTGCAAATATATACAATTAAAACGATATAAAAACAATTAATTAATATCAAACATTCTATCACTATATAAAACATCTATAATCCTTAGGATAGCAATATTAATTTTCAAAACTTAAAAATAAGTTTAAAAAAACAAACCATTATTACACGTGACCGATAATTACTGAAAAATGCTATATGAGAATTTGAAACAATTCAACTAATTTCGTATTTTACATTTCCAGCACAAATGAGAAGACTATCATAGAGTTCTTAAAATAAAATTTTATTTTAATTTTGCTAAATGTACAAAAGAATGTATATTTCGTTTTTAGCCAATTTTTTGTTAAAAATTTATGAATAAAAAAACATTAACATGTGAAAAAGCAGATCAAATGTGACAATTACAAATAATGATCACAGAAGCCATTGTTTCGAAAATAATATTAATTACACTTACAAATAGATGCAGAATGTAAACAGACGGTAAAATTTAAACACAAAAAATTTTTATTTTTTATAATACAATTAATAATCTCTTTTTTAAAAAATAAAAATTGTTATTTTCAACGCGTAAATTTCTATAAAATATTAAATCTGAAGATATTTTGTTTTTAATTTCATTATCAAGGTAAAAAAACAATTTTAAAATACATTAAAATAGTTTCTAAATATATTTTTTTAGAAATATTCATTTTATTAACAAGAAAACTTATCATTGACGTTTATTTAGTTTTTTAATGTAATTTATATAAATCGGTCATTGCCTGAATAGTATAAAAGAAGTTGCGAACAATGAATTTATTAAAACAAATTATTACAAATTTCTATCTAAATTTTATGATTTTTTAAGCATTTTTTATATTTGATACTATAATAGAATTATAAAACAGAAATAGACAATTAACAATTTTTAAGTAGTAATTTTTTTATGTCAAAGTTGATTTTACTTATCAGAATATAGTATCGAAGTAAATTTTTTTTGTTGACAGAAAATTCAAAACTCAATGTATCACTTTTGCTTATATAATAATATAAACATTTGTTTTATCTAATATTTTAGTAATAATATTTTTAATGTTTATAATATAAAGTATTTAGTGTTTCTAGGAATAAATTCAGATTAAGCTGTTAAAATTTATTTTTATTGCAATAAAATTTGTACTTAAATACAAAAAATAAAAAATTAGTTACAAAATATCAATAAATGATATAAAACATGATAAACAAAAATTTCTAGTCGTGTTGCGAATTAAAATAAAATTTTCATGGTTTTCTATTTCAACGTAAACCTTTTCTCTTTTTAATATTTAAAAAAAACTTTAATAATTAATTTGCGTTTTTTTTTAAAAATTAATTGTATTTCAATATAAAGAATTACAAAAAAAGTAAAAATTCTCTCTAATGAAATTTATTTGAGGATTTTAAATCCATAAATTAATATATTATTTAATATCTTAGTCTGTAATATTGATGTGTTAAAAGTACAAATGCTCATTTTTTTAATAAATTCATAATTGTAAATACATGCTTCTTATCATAATAATTTAATTTTTATTTAAATATTGTCGTTTGAATATTCTGATTTTTCAGAGCTTTGTAGATTTTTTTATATTTAAGGATTGTAATTAGGAATGAAGAAAACTTAAATTAAATAAAGCTCGAACCATTATATTTTTATGAATGATTAGGCTTTAATTTTTTATTTAAATCTTATTTGTATACATAACATATTTAAATATATTTTTCTTAAAAAAGCATCAATTTCCATTTTTTTTGTAATTAGTATGAATACAGCAAATCAAAGAGATTCAAATGTAATCTTGGCGATGTTACTTTAAATATAAAATGTAATTGAAGATTGATGGTGTACGAATAAAAGGAAGAGAGGCAAGAGAAAGGGAAAAAAGAAAAAGAAGAAAATTGCACTAAATGAATATACAACAAAAATTAAGCAACAGCATATTACCTTGATTTAAATATTACCTCTATTTATATGTTTTATGATCTTTGCACACGCTGTTTGCATAGGAAACTCGCCGTTATAAATATTGAACGGCAATTAGCATTAGAGAATAAATAGTCTACAATTCTAAATTTTTTTACCAACTCTAAAAAAATATCTTTTATAGAAAAGCAAAACAATGCAACAGAAAATTTACATCTAACAAAATTCACATTTTTTTGATGCAACAGAAAAAAATTAATTAAACAAGTATTTTTAAAACAAATAAATATTAGCAAAAATTCTTTTATCAAATTTAAAAAAATTTTATGCATAAATTTTAGTATAAATTCAATAAATTTTTATCGTTGTTTTTATATGAACATAGATTAAAACTTTTTTTGAGATCAAACATTCTTTATTATGTATCATCGACACATAACAATTATTGCAATTGCAAATAATGTATTTTAAAATCATTCTTTTTATTTATCTTAGCACGTTTTTTTTGCAAAAATTCAATTTTTATATATGTTCAGAATTTATTGATATTAAAAAGGCATTTTTTCTAAAAATGTCGAGTATAATAAATTCGATTCCTATATAACTATTGACTAGAAAGTCATATAGAATATATAATTAGAACTGTGTTGGCATGTTTTATGTAAATACACAATATTATTGTCGGTTTTTTATATATGAAAATCGTTTCAAAAAATTTAAAAACAGAAGTGTGATTTTTTATTTGTAGTAAGATTTTTCACTTTAATAAATGATTTTGAATTTCTGATTTAACAACAAAAACAAACTTAAAAAATGCAACCCAAAAAAGAATGCAAAAAATGTCGCATAATCAAGTAATTCATTATCATACATTCGTATGGTAATTTTTATTTTTTCTACCGCTATATGCGATCTAGTTACAATCTCTATTGATATCACTGGTTATTAGATCATAAAAAACCCCAAATATTTTTTTTATTATTAATTAAAAAGACAAGTTTTGGATCTCGAACTGCATCAAAATCGATTGTTTTTTTGTAATCACTTAGAGTGTTTAATGTATTGCATTTTTTTCAGATATAAAAAAAGTCTAATCAAATATATTTACACATTTTTTCGGTTTCTCGTTAAAATATATATCATTTTTAAAAAAATTTTCTTTTTTTTGTATACTGCTTATATACATATAAAGGCTTTAGAAATGTAAAATTTTTTTTTCGAATATTTATATACAACAAAATTTATTAAATAAGCTAAATATAATATAAACATTTCTATAATAACTCAAATTTCGTTTGTTATTAACATCGCATCATTCAACACCAACAAAAAATGCTTAAATTTTATTCATTGCATAATAAGTCTAAAAATAAAATTATAACGTATTTTGATTTTTTTGATAATTTAGTATATATTTTAAATTTATCTTCGAAAATCCATCCAAAATATTAGCTTTTACACGATTCTTTAACCTGTAAAATAATATACATATAAAAAAATCTTCAAAACCAACAAAAAAACAGCGAAAAAGTTATATATTAATCATTCATACAGTATAATGTAGCTTTAGCAATTTTTTTCATGATGAAATATTGCACTTTAGTGGAAAAAATCAACATTAACTCCTGGAAGACTTATTTTAACAAATTCACATCTTTGTAGGGTTTTTTTTATTGTGTAAAATGTTTTCTTGTTTAAAGGTTATAAAGTCATTAGCTACATGCCGATATTTTATTAAAAAAATTAAATGTGTTCTTTCATGGTAATTGAACAACAAATGATATTAGACCTATTATATACAATACGAACAGATTGAAAAATTTAACGTTTTTTAAAAATTACTCATATTAAAACACTTTGCTGTTACTCTAAAAAAATACGAGTGTTTTTGTTTTATATGGAATAATAATGACAAAAAAATTGCTTAAAAAAAAGAAAGAATAATTTTATATATCAAGTAGTTTAATGCGTAAAAATTAATAAAAAGGCTAATTCTACATATTGAAATATTTTGTTACAAATGAATTTATGATTTTTACTAACAAATATGCAAAAATAACCATTGAGGGCAATTTGCTTCCAGCGTTTATGTTAGCATTTTCAAACAAGCCTTACATATATTAACCCCGAAATATTCATCAATTATTGTCTCCAGATTAATTTTTCTTGAGATGGAACTATTGAGGAGCTCAGAAAGAAGATTAATATTGATCTTATAAAGCAATAAAATTATTTTTAACCAAATAATTTATGCATATTTATATTTAAAATGTAAGTAAAAAAATCACATCTTTGTATGTCAGAACATTTTACCGCAATTTTTGTCATAGAACTAGCTGTTTTATTATAATATAAGGACATTTTATTTCGCATTTTCATTTAATTAGTTATTTACATGCATGAAATTTAATATGATGTGTAAAAAGAGCCTAAATTTCCTAAGATTGCATATCACATTACATTAGAGGCATAATCTTGAAAATCACTCCCTCTTTACCTTCTATACTTTTACAAAAGTTTCAATTCAAGGAAGATGTAACAAATAAAGTTTTACTATTATGATAATTGTGTTATAAATAAAAATGATGCAAATTGTATTGAAAATATGTATTCTATATAACAAAAATTTAAAATCAGATCAATGCAAATTGTTCTGTTGTTGTTTGATATACTACAATGCAATAAAAATCGAATAAAAAAATTCTGTAAAATGGGCGAAGTAAACGTATTAATAGATAATTTTAAGATGATAGTACCACCACTTAGGTTATAAAAAAATACTTAGTACAATATAAATCTAAAAATAAAATTTTTTTGCATCGAAATTATGCGAGGTCAAAATAATATGAATTAAATATTTGTTTGAAAAAAATTCCGGTATTTTAAAGATTATAAACCACAATATTAGATGATTCTTGTTTTCATATTACTAATCATTGTTTTCACACTTTTTTCATTTTTTCGATGGATTTTTACATTATATTATAAAGGATACTGTTAAGTTACAATGAAAAAAGGAAATATCTAAAAAATTCTTGTTTTGATATAAAGATAGATCTTAAAATTAAAGCAGTGACATTTTTCTTTTTTTGAAAAAAAAGAATTTCTGGAATATATCTCTATGATTGAAAACCGATGAAATACAGAAGATGATTCTTGAGAAGAGATATTTCTCATAAGAAGAGGCATCCAAATTTTTTTATAAAACAATAAAAATGTACCAAAATATAAATTGTTTTTTTTTTCTTATGCGGCTGTTGGTAAATCATGCTAATATTAAAACAGAAAAAGAGGAATTTTTCATTTAGCATTTATTAAAATACAGTGTTTATATGATTTTTTTAAACGTGTTAATGATACAGCAGAACACATTTTGATACACCACAATATTTATATAGACATAAAAGTTATTCTAAAATGCATAAATGGTATAAATTGCGGAAATAAAATGTGACATTTCATCTTCATTTTGAATATGGATGCGAATTGACACTGTTTAGAAATAGTAGTTGTGTCGTATTTATAATATGCTTTCGGTGCATCAAAATTTTTACAAATGACCAAAAAAATATAAAAAGATATGTATTTTTGTATGATTAAATAGTTTAAATTCAAAAAAAAACAATAAACAACGTAATCTTTTAGCTTATTTCAACAAAAATAATATTAAAATTTATAAAAATAATATTTTAGAATTTTATTTTTGGCCCTACAAAATACCAAGTACATATGACAAACGTCTTTTTTGTGCGGTTTTTAGTTTTAATGCATTAAACAACAAATTAATATAAAAACACTACATGCTATACGTAAATGAGAATTAAGGCAAGATGGCTATATTTTAAATGAAATAAAATTAAATTAAACACAATTCAATTTAATTAAATACGTGTTCATTATTAACGTGGTGCGACAACTACAACTTGCGTCTCTTAGGCTTCTTCATATCCATACTGAAAATATTTTTCATAAATTGATATTGCTTTGCTTTTTATATAGCTATTTTTATATTTTGCATATAAAAATTGCAATATAATAAACATTTTTTTAAATTCTTTTAATTAATTTAAACAAATTTCAGATAAAAAAAATCTAAAATTTTTATTTTATTAAATTCGTAGCGATAAGAATTCAACCTTAGCTATTGTGCATCTTTTTGTTTGGGTATTTCTGAAATGTTTTTTTAGAAGACTCTCAAGGTATTTAAACACATCTATTGTAAAAAAATACAATGTAAAATAATCGGAGAAATGACATGTGTGTTATTTGTTCACTATTAATCGTTATTACATCCTCAACACCACATTGAATTTTTAGATAAATTTATTTGCTTTAAATGGCATTTACTTTATTTTTGTTCAACTTAATTCGACCCAGTCACCCGTTAGTAGACAGCAAAAACGCACTGTGATGGAGAAGTCTTACCACAAATTTTGAACCTTTATATTTTTATAATTGAATTAAATCGTTCTTTGAGCGAGCTAAATGATGAGAAATGTTTATTTAAATGATACCAAATTTTTAAATATCTAATATTTCACATAAATTTTTGTGTTAAAAAAGGTATCTGGGTGTTCAATGTAGAGCTAATCCTTTTCTTTTAATTGTGCTCGATACTTACTTTCAAGTTTATTTATATTCCATTTCAAATATTTATAATTATAATACGCAAAATTAAAAAGAAACTCAATATTCTTAAATTAAAAATACCAATAAAAATAAATTAATAAACAATGAATTAAAAAAATTATTTTTTGCACAAAAGATTCAATTTGTGTTATGTTTATAAAATATTTAGTAAAAATCATCTATCGATAACAATATATTTTCTTCTTTTTTATTAAATAGCAAAAAATGGTCAATTAATGCAGTAAAACTGTTATAAAAAAATTATTTAATTCATAAGATTATTGCGCTCTTAATAAATATTTATTAACTATGAAAAAAGCTAGACCGATTCCGATTATAAAAATGCATGAAATCAAAAATTTTATTCTTAAACAATGACCAATGTTCATATCAACAAATTCTTCATTAACGTTCTCGGGTGGTGTTGCAATATGATTATTCGCATGATTGAAATTTTTGTTGTCAATAGAATTTGATTCAGATATAGGTAAAAAAATAATATCTGCAGAATTAGAAAATTGATCTCTTTGTGTTTTTTTATTTAATTTCGATATATCGACGGTGTAATTGGTTTGATTTTCATCAATTGAACTTTCTTTGCATCTTCTGAATGAATTGGGTTCATTAGAAAAGTCTTTATGCACCATTTTTTATTTTTGTAAAAGGGTGGCTTAAATATCTTCAATAACAAGTTTTTGACATTTAGATGAAAACATCGTTTTTTTATTTTTATTACTTTGAATCATAGAAAATAGATTTTAAATAGCATTCATTCCTAATTAAAATTTTCAATCGTTTTTAAAGTGATGAACATTTTGACATAAAGAAATTTAAAAAATAACGTTATTTAGTTCTCTTTAAAATTAATTGAAATAAGAACCTTTAAATAAATATAAGGATGGTTTTAATTGAACATACTGAATTTATTATCTTGTAATTATATTTTTAAAAACATCTTTATATGTTTAAATCACATATTGGAAAAAAATCAAAATATCCACAAAAGTGAAAAAAATGAACAAAGAAGCATGTCATACGACTTAAACTTAAAGCCTAAACTTTTAGAAAATTTTATCAGATTTTAGCATATTTTATTGATAAATTGTAAAGTTTAACGTTTCTTTTACAGTTTTTATATGGTGTTTGCTGCATAAATTTACATATTTGGATTCTAAAAGATACGCTATATGTCATATTTGATATTTCATGTAAATACTTTCTATTCATCATTGATTTTCTTATTAATCTAAAACATATAGGAAGAGAGATTTTCATATTTTTTTTAAAGAAATAGTTTCAACGTGAGTTTTATTATTTATATCAATTAAAAATACAAATTTGGAACATTATTGTTTTATCTGTTGTTTAAGCATCAAGTATGAGAAATATTAAACTAACGCAAAAATTTTTTGTATTATATTTTTATACATTACAAATATTGAACCGATTTATATTTATTTTGGGTTATTTAAATATCCGTAAAAATTTCAAGCCAAAAAATAAAAAAAGTTAAATAACATGTTTGAAATTTCTATGATAATTTGTAACAGCATAATTTTTATAATCTATTAACACATACTATATGTAATTGCCTAGAATCGCGAAAAAAAATGACTAAAATAGATTTTAATAAAAAATCGCTACTATTTTATATCAAATTTGAAATATTGAATTTAATTTTTTTTAATTAAATATCTCGAATATTATTTCAAAATAAAATGCTGTCTAATAAGAGTATCTAAAACCCTTATTTTTTTTTGATAATTTTTCCAAATGATAACAACTTTATGTCAAATTTAAAATGTAACAATAGATTCATATGTAAGAAAAGAATTTGCATGCCAATACGAACAGTTTTTAGGTCTTACTTAATTGACAATATTTTTCAAATTTGTTTTAATTTAGAATGTTATTAATTTTCTAGTGTAATTAAAAACACATTTGAATTATTCAAATCAAAAAATCAAGTATTTTAGTGAAAACCTTTTAGAGAGATAACTTTAACAAAATTATCAATTATATTTCTTAATTATTAAGTGTTAGCACAGGGTTCCGCTTTCAATATTTTATGAAATTTTCGATATTTTATAAGATATACCGAATTTTTTTTGACATAAACTGTTTTTAAAAATAAAAATCTAAATTACAGAAATAATGGTTTTTTGAAATAAATTTACAAAATAAAATTGCTATTTTACGGGGGTTTTTAGAGTTGTGAATCAAAGTAAAACAGAATAAAAAGAAATTGGTTGTATCGGTTAAATTTTTCTTAAAATCTATGGGCAGACAAGACGACGTTCTTCTGTTTCTTTTTTGCCCTATCATGTTGAGTAACCTCTTAGAGATACAAACCATAATTCTTAGATGCTTCTTAAGGCGGTAAATATAGAAGGAGAACATAAATATTCTACATCAGATTTTAGAGCATTTAATTTACTACAAAAATATTAAGATTGGTTTTTGATTATTCTATTTAAATTTAATTGTTATGATTTTATCAGAATATATCATTGATACATTTTGAATTATATCAGCCCAGCTGAAACCAAGAAGATTATTTTTAAAGGCCAAAAAAAAGCGAATATAAAAAGATATATAAAAGTGGCGTTACAATTAAAGAATTTATTATATATTTTCATCGTACAAATAAATATACTTATATTTTCTAAAATTTACATAAAGTTTTACTAGCCGCTATACTCTATAGGTGTTATTCGTTGTAGCTTAAGTATATTAAATATATTGGTAAAGGGTGTTTAAATGTTTATTTATTGATATTGGGACGAAAACACTAATTGGTCCAGCGGGTATATGCTTAATCATATTTTTCTTGCTCTTTTCTTTCCACTATTTTGTTTACATTAATTTTACAGGTAACCTTTCCCTGATGTTTTTAACGGAAAAAAAGGTGGAATAAGTTTAAAATTTTGGATAAAAGACATGGAGATACGTGAATAGTAACCTTTTATGGCTTCTTCAAGGCTATTGTGTTTTTATATAGGCTACCACTTCGGGGGAAGGCAATTTGTATGTGGTATTATTTACCACAAATGTGTTTTAATTTTGTTATTTATGTATGATATAAGGTTTTTAGATGCAATATTCTACACAATCTTTTCGATTAACATCATTATAACTGCTTGATACATATTATTCTATAAATTGCTGTATTTTTTTAAATATTTTCAAAAAAAAATAGTTAAAAAGTGGTTTCTTTATAGTACTTAATGTAGATTGTATACAAATCATAATATTATACAAAATATTAGGTTATAGAATTAAACGTTCAAATTATTAGCTTTTTCTTGTTTTCTTTAAACATACACCAGCAATACAAGAATATTGTTATGTGATAAAAAATTTCGAACTTTTATTCAAAATTATAAAAAAATTATAAATAAAACACATTATCTTGAGTTGAAAGTTTAGAAAATAAAGTTACAATATAAAGATAAAAATTTATGAATTAATATATAAATATTTATAGTTATAGAATAAATTTGAGACATAGTATTTTTATTAAAAATTTGACGAAATTGTTGTTATTACCTATCATTTTATTTAACTTATATATATATATATATAGTTCTAATAAAGAAAAAACCATTTTTAAACTATAAAAAAATAATTATGGTTAAGAAGACCCTTAGTTCATTTTTATATCATATATATATGTCTATATATTTTTTATCAGCATCATTTATTTGATGACGTTTATTTTTAAATATTATTATCGGATATTTTTGATCAAAAAATAATATAATAAAAATATCAAATCTTTTTAAAGCATATTAATTTTTTCTAATATCTTTATATAATTATGCTGGGGTTGCCAAACAAATAATAACCCATTTGTATACTCTTTAATCTCATTGATAATACTTTTTTAAACAACATATAATAACAGAATGAAATATTCTTATCTACTATCAATTTATTTACTTTTTCTTATCTTTTACAATATTAGTTAATTATAAAAATGTGAATTATAAATTTTCACTTTATTATCTCATAAAATATTTACTCTTAAGAATGTTACCAATAAATTTCAGCTTTTTATATATTTAACCATATATGAATCATTAAATATTTAAATAAATCATAAAAAATTATAAAATATATTCATAATTTTAAAAAGTATAATTATATACGTTAATTACTAACATTAACGATCAAAATAAAATTTCTTGAGTAGCGTGAGATATAGCAATCTTCATACTTTCTAATTATTGCATAAGTTAACACTCCCAATTTTTTAACATAAGCGCTTTTTCTAAAAAAATTTGAAACATTCTTGCCAATATTTTTGATTTTAACAAATAATAGAATATATCCAAAAAATTGAATCACACTTAAGTTTCTAGATTACTTTGTATGTTTTTCGATATTTGAACCTTATCATGAATTTCTGGTTGTACTACTTCTATGATAGAATTTAACTAGTTCTGTGATAAATTGTATTTCATCGGTTTGTAAATTTAACAATTCGAGTTTTTAATAAATCTTTTTTTATATTAACTTTCACTATGATTTCTGACTGCTCTCCCAACTTGGCCTTTATTCTGGTTGTGATGCGTAAATAACACGTTTTATATCATTCTAAAAGCACTATTTATGTATATTATAATTGAAAAATTCTATTAGATTATCTGGTTTCATCATTTCAAACGCAAATCATTGTATATGAGCTACAATAATTCTAAAATTTATGATATATATTTCCATTGAACCTTTTTTATATAATTTTGTTAAAAGTAAACGATGCCTTCAATAAAAATAAACACTAAATTTATTTTGTAGCATCAAAGATCAATATTTCACCCAGCTTATCTGTGATCATGTGATTTCTTGTGTGAGTGTTATATGAAAATGAAAATAAAAATTGTTTTTGTGAATCTTTGTTTATCCATAAACACTTTTTATATTTGACTAGATAATATCTCCATCAATCATCATTTATCAGATGAGATTCTTATCGTTTTCTAATTTATCAAAACTAAATCATATAATTCATAAAGACAAAGCATAATAAAAATTTATTCCTGATAATAATTTTATTTCAAGTTTACTACATCAAATGTTTTTTTATCGAAAAGAAAAATTCGATCAAGATAAAAATTCTATTTGTGTTTTTATAAAAACTTAATCTTATTAAAATTTCAATATTAAAATTTTAAAATTTTTTCAATAATATTTTCTAAAATTATATAAAAAAATCAAAATCTGTATTAAAAAATAAAAGAATGATATTTTTAATACATCGTAGTCTTTAACAGTGAGGTTTTGGTATTTTCTTTTTTTTTGCATATCAAGCAACCATTTAGTATTAATACAAATTTTTATCAGTAATTTCTTTATTATATATTTAAAGGTGATTTTTATTTTTTAATCGTGATTTTGCATAAAATGGGAGTTAAGAATCTTTTGTTATAAATAAATTTTTTACAAGAAAATACAGTCTAATCTTTTGCATAATGCATCTACAAAAATTATTGCACTACTTTCTTGTTTTATAGAATAAATCAAATCTTTTGAAGCGTAAAAACCGCCTTTGAAATCTATAAGAGCCTAAAAATAGTTTATATTTAAGGAATTTTTATGCTTTTAGGTTAGATGCCAGATTTAATTGCGCTCACATTATAAAATATTTCAGTTTTTTTGATCGCTCAATACATCTTAATATTTCTTTCTTTGTAATACTGCAATTCTTATTCACACACTTTAAACTTATACTTATTTTATATTATCTTTGCCAACTTGTTTAAAATACCAGCAATTTTAAAACCAGATACACTTTTACAGTTCAATTTTTTCTCAAATCAGAAATTCTTGATTATAACTTTTTGCATACTTAACTTTTATTTCTTCAAAGATTTTATTATGACAAACAACACATTCAAAACACGGATTATTTCATAATGAAAAGTATAGAGAAAGTAAGCATCAATAAATTTTTTATGGATCATCTGTTATAGTTCAAATAACATAAAATTCTTTATGGCCACTTTTACAAACTTAGTTCTGCGAATTTTATAAACCTTGCAATTCGCTATCATAAGATCTGCTTCTATCAAGAGCATTTTTAAACCCTTATAAGATAATTTGATTCTTTTTATTTTTCGCTTTTTTCATATTCTTTTTTATTCAATATTTATTAAATCTTAAATTTATGGCGATTAATTATTGTTCGCGAGTTCTTTAGTTTTCATTTTAAAAAAAATTTAAATTATATAAAATAAACATGTTGAACTAATCAAATCTCGTGCATTATTATGATGCTTTTCTCAAAAAAATATGTGTATATTGAAAAATCGCTAAGGAATTAGCGTAAATTAATTTAGTAAATTGTTTTCTAAGAATGTATTTTATCCTTATTATTTTTGCCTATTTAAATCTAAAACTCTTTCTTTTTGAGTCAGATTTAGAAAATATTTTTTTGTGGAAAAGAAGTTCACAATTACACTGTTCTTAACAATTTCTTGTTTATCTGATCTTGTAGTTCATTAAGTCTGTTACAATCAACACAAAATCGTAAGTTATCAATTATTTTTTAATTAGTGCTAGCGAATTGCAATTTTTATTAATACTTTTTTAAAGATTTGTATTGAAATATATCTTAATGAGAATTGTAAAATATCCGCTATTTTTTTTGCCTTTTTCAGCTAATAATTATATAATTGTGTATAGTAGCAGGAATCGACTGATTTACTGCTATAATCTACTACAGTTCAATCCTTTACATTCTTCAAATGTTTTATAAAAACACTGCTTGTAGGAAACTTGATAATAAATGTATTATCGTCGTTTTTTGAATATAAAAAACCTAGCTTAATTTGAATTGATATGTTCAAAATTGAGTACAATAGATCGTTTTACTTTAAGTGTTGAATTATCAGGTAGGCTAAAATATATTATATTTTGTTTTGTTGATGTTATGCAGTAGTTTACTAAAAATTTGATAAATAAATAATTTCAGGTGCTCCGCTGTCAAAAATAATATTTTTTATGTGATTTTTACAGCTGATTGATGGGAAATATAAACCTCTAAACAATCATTCATGTTTTGATGTTGGGATTTTAGGACTATCAATACATTCGTTCGCATAATGCCATTTTTTTGCATTAAAAATGAATCAAAATATCTGTCGATTCTATTATATAACTTTCTCTCTAGTGTTTTTTTTAATTGTTTCTTTTACTGTTCGGTCTGAGCTATAAAGACAATTTTTCCAAATTTTTAATTTGTTAAAAATACCACGCAATTATCATCAAAAGTTACGACAAAATATATTTTGACTCTTGCTGTTAAATTGCTTTTACCTTTGTTATTATTTTATTTTGATAAACCAGATTCTTGATTTTATGAAATTTCAGTGTTTTAAAGTACATATCAATTTTCTTCTTTCTATTTAAAAATATTCGCAAGTTTTTTGTCGGTTTAAAGCTAAACAAAGCTTTCCTTAAAACGTGATTCTTTCTGACAATTGTGTTTTTCTGATTACTTCATCGTAGAAATATTCTAACAACACATTATTTCAGAAACAGCAATTTTTGTCATTTTTTTGTGTAATATCAAAGTGTCATAGCTTGCTGTTTCTATGATCACAAAAATATTTTTTCAACTTTCTTTTAATTAATTTTTTTTCTAAATAAAATTATAGAACTTTAATATTATTTAATCGTCTTTGATAGGCAAGATTTCATTTTTTCTCATATCTTGGTTGCATAAATTTCGATCAAGCATTAAATCGTTGTCTTATTTCTATTTTCTTCAGTGGATGAGAGCGATTAGATTAATTAAAAAATAAAAACATCATATTTTTTTATGTATTTTTTTTGTTATATGTTTATATAGTTTTTACACAAAGTTTTTACACTAATCATAAAACTATTTCAAAAATCTTTAATAACATTAAAAATATTTTGTGACTCACATCAATTATCAAAAAAATTTAAGTTTCTTCACATTTTGACCAATTTATTTTTCTTTTTTTAAAAATATTACAATATTGGTCAAGGAATATAATGACAAAATAAAAAATTATTAATTTTCGCAAAAAATAGTTTTTTTAGACAAATTAATCGATTTTTTACCTATTATGTATTTTACTTAAGATTAATAAAAAACATTTATATAATTCATTAATAAATTATAAAAAATACTTTGAATAAACCAAACTATTTTTTATAGGTTGATAACAAACAATAATACATATCGTTACAAGGATTTTTAAGCTCGTATATGAAGTAAATGATTCTTTGATAAACTCAATGTGAAAATATAATATCACATACAGGGTTTCAGGTTTTTTTTCTACAAGTAAACCCAAAGTGACATCCAAGCCATGTAAAAATTCAAGTTCAATAAATTGTGTGTTATAAAAAAAGTTAAAGATATTCTTTCTTGATAAAAGCAACTTGATTTCGATCATATAGTTTGGTATTCATCACTTATATTCTTAGATTACCATAGGATTTTTTATATTTACCTGCAGAATAGAGTTAGAAGTGGTTTGAGAGAGCCAATAGCAAAGGTGAGCAATGCTTCACATAGTAACATTATGCATGAACGTTTATTAAATATGATTTATTCCTAACAAGCATTTAATAATTTTGTACTATAACTAATCAATCTTTCATAACTTAAGCAGATATTTATTCTCTTGTGTTAAATTCACTATTTTCCGGTAAAATACTTCATTATAATATTGTACTTAAATTTTATTGAAACACGTACTCTACTAGAAGCTAATATAGGCGTTAAAATATCTTAAAATGTGTTGTATGTATGATTATGAGCTTTATTATTTACAGTTGGTGATCATTTACCGGGTAAAACCAGAGGTTATTTGTTTTGAAGTTGTGTAAACACAAACTTTTTGCGTAAAAAATTTACTATGATCCCAAATTGTTGGGCTCTTTAAGAAAGACAAATAGATTCTTTTCGAGTAATACTTAAAAAAAACTAGTTAGATGCTAGTATAGGCCGCAAATTATTAGGTATAATCAGTATATGTTTCACTAGTATAATATTTACAAGTTATTAATCATATAAATCAATAATATTGCCAAATTTTTTTAAAAATTTTACACTATATTTAATCCGTTAAATTATAATGAATAAATTTTATTGAAAAACTTTTAATGTTTGTTAAATTTTTAAGGAAACCTGAGCTTTTAAAATTCAATTATAAAAAGAGCAAGATTTTTATTTACCAAACATACTTTATAAAAATATCTCAAGAAATTCAAATTACTCATAGTAATTTAAAAAATAAAAAACATGTATTCATTCAAAAAAAATTGTAAAATAACCAACATTCTGATTATTAATTATTATGAATTCTATCTCTCAAGGAAAAAAAGCGCATATTTGAGAAAAAAACTAATAAAGGTAAAACACAATTTTAAAAACTATCTGCATATAAAAATTTTTTGCTTTAGCTTCCTTCATCAGCACATCTTTAAGGTACATTAAAGATTTGAGATTTCATCATTATGAATTATAAATTTTATGAATAAATCTAATAATTACTTGTTCTTTTCGCACTAAATAAACTTAATAATAAGTCGAGTTTTTGATTAATTTTTAGAATACTTTTTATGATTCTTTGCTAATGCTTTTTTTATAATATAATAAACATTTTTTTAGTAGTAGTGAAATAATTTTTTTATAAAAATTGGTTATTTTTCTTATAGATCGAATGTGTTTTAAACATTTTCCACGTTTTTCATAAATCAAGTTTTCAATATCACGGCCGCTATTAGCGAGTATCACAATTGTTAGCACAAAACAATTTTGTTTATAATCAGAATTCAATTACAGGTTCTATATTACTGATTCTTGCTTTTTTCAATATATTTTTTTTGAACAATTATAGATTGAGTGTGTAATAATTAAAAATAAACAACTATAAACAATTTTAGTTATAAATTTTGGCCGATCATACATTAAAAAAAGCAGCTGAATCTTTAGTAACTTTTAGTTTCTTAAAATAAAAACTGTTTGTAATAAAGGATATTAGAAACGAAAGATAAAACAGATGTAAAACCAAATAATTATTTTTGCTTCTATAGTAATCCACAATATTAAGAAAATTATTAGCAATTATATATCTTAGATGACCCCAGATAATTTATTTTAAAAAGTCGTAAAAATTATCATTTTGTTGTTTCATAGATTAGATAGAAACGAATTACAATTTGTATAAATTATAGGTGCGCAGCTAATAGAATTTAAAACTGACTCATTAGCAGTTCACAAATATCTAAAAAGTAATTATAAATAAAATATATGTAACATAATAAAATAAATTCGTTTATTTTTCTACATTAAGAATGAAAAAAATTCCTCTATTGCAAAATTTTAAGAATTTTATTTATGTAAAAATATTTTATATCTTTATTTTTTATAACAAAATATAAAGTGATTACAACAGTTGTAAAAAACGAAACAACAAAAAACAAGAAAAACACATTCATGTTCAAATCCTCTCTATTTTTTAAAAAATATAAGATAGAACCTAAAAACCTAAAATCAAAGACTAAATTTTTTTCATTTAAAATTTATTTTTTATATTTAGTTTGGCTCGTATGTCTACTTCTAATTGATGTAATTTTTATTTTCAAATAAACTGTTTTAATTAAATCAACTCGAAATAAAATTTTATTTATCGTACGTTTAAACTAATTCTGTTTTTTTATGGTTTATCTGTATGTCTTCCTGTAGCCAAAATACGTTTTTTGAATTTTTTGGTTGTTCTTTCAAGAATTGTTTTTGAAAGAAATTTTTTGTGTTCTTTCAAAAATTCTAGTAATTTTTTCCTTAGCTCTAAGTTTTCAATTTTTTTAAATATATATTTATGATTATAAAAATTTTTAAGGGGTTTTTTAAATGGTTCTATGATTTCTTTGAACCTGATGCTCGTATCAGATGAAACATTACATTCATAATAGATGTAATGTAGAATGTTGTGGTCATTTGTTGTGTCTCACTAATGAAGACAAACAGTTGAATGATTAGTGCAACCCTTTTAGCAAACTTTGTAGTAAACTATTTCTATAAAATATTTTATTATAAATTTTAATATTTAAATAAACCCTACCTTTTACAAAAAGAAATATTTTAAATGAATCATTACAGTTAAAATACGAATTAAAAGAATAATAATTTTAGAAAGGTTTTCGGAAACGGGAAAGTCGACGGCGAGCGAGTGAAAGTGAGGAACTACCCCCATCACCGCTCTATCCTAGAAGAATATTTTAGGACAAGTCGCATCCCAAGTTTTCACCACATCATTATATATTGGTTATATATTTAGTACAAATATTGAAATGTTGTTCTGATTTTTCGTAACAAATGTAGTTCTATGTTTATATTCGTTACAACACGGGTTTAAAAAATTGTGGAACCATGCAATGTAAAAAATATTATGTTTGTTTTTATTTTGTTGTTGATCATTTTTTTTGACGTTGCAATGCCTTTGTTGTTTATTAGTGTTACATTAATTTAATTTAATAACGAAAAAGTCGTAAACAAACAAACAAATAAATTAGATTTCAATTTAATAAACAAAAATAATTAAATAAATTGTATTTTTAAAAACAAAAAAATAATTAAGTTAGGAAATTTTTTTAAGTTATAAATTTTAATATAAATGATGATTACGGCAATTAATGATTGAATAAATTTTGGTGAAGGAAATAATAATATTATTGAGTAATTAAATAGTTATTACTATAAATAGATCGATAAAAAGGCAAGTATGTTTTTTAGATTTTTTAATAAAAATAAAAAAAAATCATCAAAACCTACTTTTTCTAATAGCCTTAAATTATATTTTTTATTATTCGATTCTTGTAAATCATTCTTGTTTTTACTGCCATTATGGTCAAGCTTATTATTAGTTCCTTATATGTTTTTTTAGCGTTTGTACAATTTGAATGATAAACTTCTTCTTTGAACTCGACAATAACTATCATTGCATTTGTTTGTGCTTATATTCAAAAAATTAAAAATTTTTCAGATACCGTGATCATCGAATTAATTTAAGTTTGATTTAAACAATCTAAATTTTCTTTGATATTTTTTGTATTAACAAATTGTGGCAAATAGAATTACCACAAATAACAACAGTGGTTCGGTAACAGTCCGAGCAGTGGCTTCTGTACTTGACCAACAACTGATTATCAAATAGGAATTTTTCCCTCGCTTTTTCTATCGAGTCCTTCAAAAAATACCTCCTTGCTGCCTATAAAAAGGTGCCCATTCGAGCCTTTAAGGTTTATAATGCAGGAACAAAGGAACAAGGGTTTCAAAAACTGGAAGGAAGGACAAAAAATGTACCAAATCAGCAGAACAACCCTCAGAGTCGAAGTCTACTTCTATTAAATAAGCATTATCCATTTTACAGTCTTTATTTTTGCCGTTACACTCTTTTTGCACGCCGCATCAATGTATCACCACTTTTGTACGGCAATAACATATTGGCAAATCTTACATGAAAGATATTGTTATGTGCTATTTGTCCCAAATTTGTTTTTTTTATTTAAAAACGATATTTAAATAAAATATATTTTTTTATTGCCATTAATAGATTATCTACGGTTATTGCTTCATTCCTGAACACAACTAAAAAATCTTTTTCACAAAAAACAAATGAAATCGAAATCAAATAGTTGCAAAAGTTTCAAGTTATGGTTTCATAGAAAATATATGTATGTTTGCATAAAAAACACTTGAGGTAGAAAAGAAATTATAATTTAATTTGAAGGAATTAAAAATTTATCTAATTTTTAAAAAAATATATTTTATCGCATTATACTGAAAAAAATACTTCACCAAGCCATATAAAACAGAAAAAATATTCAAAAATCTAATTAATAATATTCTCTGATAAGGGTGTGAATCTACCTATTGTGAAGAATAATAAAAATTGTTTCGTAGTTATCATATTTTTAATTGTTCGGTCGATCGTTTCTTCATATAGGTCCACCTAATTTTTAAACCAATAAATGTGGCTGAATATACATAAACAAAGATATTCTTGCAGCAGCTACAGTTATTTTAGAACCAGCATTTAAAATTGCCGATCTACATCTGTTATGTTATTTATAAAATTTTAAGTTACTTGCATAGTCTTTGCTTAAAAAATGCCACTATCTTTTATAGAAAAATATTTGTTCTTTTTTTTTGTGATATATATTCTGTAGATCTTTCATGAATATACTATATATAAAATGATATTATTGGAAAACTAGATATTTGCGAAACTAAACACAATTTTAAGTATAATAAAATTATATGAAATATAAATCTAGATATATTTGCGTTAATTTTTTTTCATATGTTTTTATATGTTTTTGCTGGTTTTTTTCGCATACCTTTCCACCAATCAGTTTGTTGTAGGAATTCTACTTGTTAGTTTATTGATCTGTTGAAAAAAAATGTTTTAAGCTTTACACTTGGTCACAACCTATTTCCAGTTTTTTCGTTTTGAGTAATTGGCGTTTAATTGACTTGCTGATTTTGCATGATTGCATAGACTATGTAGTTGTTTCTCACCATTTCATATTATTTGTAGAAGCGATACAGCAAATGCTATGACTTCAGGGATACTACAACATATTTTACAATATAACGAGTATCAAGGATATCTATCACAGCACAAGATTTGTCAGAAATAAAGAACAACATGTCCATTCTTTGTGTTAATATTGATAAATAAAAACTGTAAAATACCATTTAAGACTAAGATATAATAGAAAAAAGTACTTTATTATACATTTTGTTAATGTAATCAAGCAAAAATATATTCAGTTAAAATCAATTTATGATTAATCTGAAACTTAGTCTTCTTTTCGAGGCGCAAAAATACAAATTAATGTAATCAAAGAAATATACATCATCAATCATTACTTTTAGCATGTTTTCTTACATATAAATGCTATTAAGAAATGGTTATTTCGTTACATAGCTTTATAGATATGTGTTATGATTTACATACTTAATGGAACTCATTTAACGAAGAATTTTATATGAAAATAAATCATGTAAATGTAAAGTTTTTTCAGTACAACTCATTACATCTGTTTTTTATTGTAAGAATAGATATTTATTAAGCGTTATAGCGGATTCGTCTAAACATTAATTCATTGTATCAGCAATACAAAGTATTTAAACTAATAAATATATTTATCAAAAAAAAAACAGTTTCAATGTATATTTTGAAACATTGCACATTATAATCATAACAAAGGTCATAAAGTTAGTTACAAGATATCACATATATAAAAAAAAACAAAAATTAATTGTATCATAATTAATCAGTTTGTTCGTGAAAAATATTTTTTATTATTTCCATTCATTGTGATTTTTCAGGTTAAAAAATATTATCTTGTAAGAATGTTATAATTACAAGCATAGTATTATTTATATGGGCTTAAAAAATACATGATTAGCCACTTACGGAATATATAACTATATTTTATTATTTAATAACTTTTTTTATCGTTTTTATTAATTTTTCAGCTTAATTTAATTACTAAATAATAAAAAAAGATACAGTTATCACAAAAACTTTCTTATTCTTTTATTCGCCTAAAAAAATATTACACAATAAATTAAATGAGAAAAAAATTGTAAAATTTTTTTTATATAAATATATAACATTAAATTAGACATGATTGTAATATATTATAGATACAAGGTACTTTTTTGTGTCACTGTAATTATGTACTGCATTTAAATCATGAAAATATGTTTAATCAAAGCCAACACAGCATTATATCTCAAATAAACTACATGAGGCTAATGTAAATTTATATAATTTTACTTAAACATATAGAAAAAAGTAATATAACATACAAACTGTTAGTTTAATTTATTAATAATCATAGATCGTCATTTAAGCAGCAAAAATGAAAAACGTCATAAAATTAAACGCTAAAAGACTAAAATTGAATTTTAATATTTGGGGAAATTTAAGATTTTGTATTATGAAAATTGTTATAAGTAAAAGTCTAAGTATTGTGAAGCTTATTTTACAAAAATTCAAGTAATTTGTGTATAAATTTTTCGTTCTATATTTAACAAAACATTTGAATGTCGGAATTTTTGAAATATAGTGACTTTCTCCATAAAAGATCATTATGATTATATTAGTATAAAACATATACGGAAAACTACTTTTGTAAAGTTGAATTAAATTCTTTTTAGAAAGTTTTCTATTTTTCTATCTTTTTCGCATATTTTTCATAGATTGGCAGGGTTTGCAATTTTTTTTATGTTCGAAATTTTCCGGAAGAAATTATAAAATTTTTGCAAAAATGTTTAATTGTCTTGTTAATTTTTTTATAATACAAAAAAACTATATTAAATTTTGCATATAAATTTAGTAATGCATTTGCTATTTTAGAACATAAAAAATCATTCCAAGTAATTGTAAAAAATATAATAGCATGCAAAAAAGCTTTATAAATTAAAGATAAGAAGAACAGAATTTGAAACTACATGAATAGTTTTTTAAAATTTTTTATTTAATCTGACTATTATATTAAACAACCATTAAATAAAATAAATTTAAAAAAATAGCTTTCAAATCATAAAAAACACATAAAATAATGAAATTTGCAATCAAATAATATGCTTAAATTTATGTATTTGGATTGAACAAGTGAAACTATTTGGAAGAACATATTGAAGCATCCTTTTTGATATGGATTTTATTTATTTATAAAATTGTCATTGTATATCAATTTTTTTTGGACGAATACAATTACTGTTTTCAAACCCATAGAACATAAGTTTATAGTTCTTGATACAACAAAAAATCATATTGAAATGTAAAGATAATTTGAAGTAAATATTTAATAAATCTAAATAGTTGTTAATGTGTTTTTACCAAAAAACCATCAAATTAGCCGTACTATAACCACATATTTATATATTTAATATTTTTTTTATCTATACAGATCCAGTCTTTCAATTTATCTTTTTATATCTTATCTTAATTTCTGCGAATTTATATACTAAGTAATTTATGCATTTCAAATTATTGTGTTTATGATAACTCATAAATTGTTTTCTGTTTTATATATAAAAAAGTCTATACATCAAATGTAATGATTTTTAATTTATTATAATAGTATATTGCTATTTATAGATATTTTAGTTTTAGTTATATTTAATATTGTATATTTCTTCGATAATTTAAGCTTAATTTGATTTTTTATTTAAAACGGACAATAATTTACTACCGAAAAAAAACCATATTCCCCCTTTATTTGAACTACTATTTTTATGATATAAATTGTAGAAAAAAATATAAAATCAATTGTGTTGAAAAAATTTAAGAAAAATATAAAGAAATGAAAATATGTCATTTTCGTCATTAAAAGAGATTTCGATTTACAAAAAAAATATGGAAATAAGTTTTAAAAAATTGATAAATATTAAGAACAAGTAATTTTTATCAACTTTCATGACATATTATACTAAAAAATACATAAAAGATGGTATTTACAACAGCAAACAGCGAAAAATTTTGTGCAAGAATCACAACGTTCGTTTTTTTACAAAGAATTCCGTGAGTTAATTATTTTTTTATTCAAATTAATAGATACAATATAAAATAAATTATAGAATAATCACAAATTAATACAATTTAAAAAGCTCATTTTACAAAATATTTTCTGCCACAGATTACAAACATACTTTACGTGATATTCGGAATATAAAACTGTTGAAGATTCCATATCAAAAATAAATTCATATTAAGTTCCACACACAATCGAAAGAGCGAATATTTTGTGTTCTATTTTACGTCAAACAGGATCAAAGTGTATAATTTATGCTTGTCGAGAACAATATTTCATTATATAAGTATATTCAAACAAAGATACACAGACGGATAAAAAAACAATAATAAATATAAAAAATCATCGAATCAACAATCTTTTTTACAAGGAAGGGTGTCCAAGACCCTAATACTATATATTTCCAACATCTCTCGCACATATCTCTCTTAACCAAGGTATAAATCAAAGAATGGATTACAGTTAGCATTGAAATTATAGCTATACTAAAAATGCTGTTTTTTTATGTTCTTTTTACACTTGAAATAAAAAAGTGTCAGTTTATTTAAATTTATTGCTGCCATTTGAACAAATATTAACAATAACTTTTCAACTAATTAGCATTCAAATTTTAGAAATTAAGTTTTAAAGGAGGATTTCATTCGATAATTATATAAAATATTTAAAATTTTCAACACTTAGCTGCGGGGAATAAATTAATAATGAGTAACTTTTTGCGGAAATTTTTATTTTCCTGTTCAATATCATTTAAACACATTTGGCCAGCTTAAATTATTTTAAAATTTTCGAAACGATATGTGTAATTTTTTTATTGCACTTAATTAATGGCAACAAAAAATATGAAGAATAATAAGTTAATTATATTTTATGTGAAACAAAGAAGAAAACTAGCGAAAAAAATTTTCAAGTAAAGCGAACACCTATCCAAATACACATGAACAAAAATATCTCTCATTAATTTTGTAAAATTTGCAAAAACAAAAAATATAAATCTGTTTTACGATTTAAGGTAGCATATAATCTTGTTTTTCGCTGTTTAAATCATTGTATATTATTATATGAGCGTAAATATGATAATGATCAAGCTATTAGTATATTTTTTCATTCACTAATATTTTCTATATGTTTTTAAATGATACCGCTTATTAAATTTCAAGAGAATCATAGATACTTCTAAAATTATGAGTTCTGAAAATATAAAAAACATTTACTGCATCTACAGTATATAAAATTTAAGACAAAAAAGCAAAGCCGTCCTTTTATCTGCAGTTTCAAAAATCACTTTAAGATGTCTGTCCTCGTTTATATTAACTATTTGAGGCTATCAAGTCATAAAAAATCAATTATTATTTTTTCGATGCATTTATTGATAGTTTAGATATTTAGTAAAAATTTAAATTATTTTAACATAAATTGAATATGAGAAAGAATATGTTTAAAATATCATTTTCACATAATTGACGGTTTTTTCAATTTTTTATTACATTATCATTGATTAATATTAACTTTTTTTAACAAAAAATTGACATAAAACGATCGAATCATCAAGATTATAAAATTTTTTTACTTTCGATGTTTTTCTAAAATGATTAAAAATTGAAGTGTGTGATAACAAAAGTGATCATTTTTTATGATAACAGGCACAAAACTTATATGAAAATTATTTCATTGTTAAATGTAAAAAAATGTTTAAAAACGAATGTTCGATAATATTTCAAGACTATTACAGTTAAAGTTTTTTATAAAACTAAATTGAATTCAATTAAAAATATTATTTATTGCGTTAGAATAAAAATTTCTACGAAAAAAATCGCCTACCTGCTCACAACGTGATTTTTGTATCCTAATAAAAAACATAAAAATATTTTATGACTTCATTTATTTTCAACTTTTCGAATCAAGTTTGTATCATGACTTATTTCCCTACTACCGGTGGTATGGTATAGATGTAATTAGGACTTTACAGTTTTCAATATTAATAATATTTTAAGGGTCTAAGCAAGGCTATTGTTTTTTTGATTTAAATATTGATTTAATATTTATTAAAAAAGAAGAATCAAGGGAATAAACTAATTTAATTACGAGTAAAAATAAATAGTGCTTATAAATCAATCCAGATAACACAGGAAATGTGTCGAATAGTGGTTAGGCAACGCAGTTTGCTGATGGAATTTTTTTTCGCAATTTTTTTACCTACGGAAATGTAAAGATAAAGCAGGTGCTTGAATTTTATAGTCAAGGTCTTCATTTGAAGGGCTTATTATATTTTTTGAATTAGGAATAAGTGTTAAATTTGATTAAAGTACCATCAAATTTATAAAAAAATATTAAAAGAATACCTAATTTTAAAAAAATTAGTATATTTATGTCAAAGAAAAATTATAAATAAACCAATTTATTGCAGGGGTTATAGTTCAGAAGCACAGATACGAAATTTGTATTTGATCATTGTTAAAAACAAAGTTTCTAATATAATATGAACTGTATTTTTTGGTCATTTTTTTAAAAAATCAATTTCTTTAAATTTATTTACTCACTTTTATATTTATGAAAATCTAAAAAAATATAAGCACAGATTCTAAATTCAAAACTCTAAATGATCAGTATTTAAGTAATATTCCAAAATGTTGGTTGCGGATAGCTCATAGCTAGCTTTTTTATTTCAGTGATTTTTTTTAGCTTTGTCAAGTATGACAGATAATATTTCCCAATATGATAACTTCTAAACATTTTTTATGTATAAAAACTCTATTAAGAAAAAAATGCATTGTATCAGATATACTTTTAACTATCATAATTTATGCATAGCATCCAACATTTTGAAATATTTGATTATCTAATTTTGCCGTTAAATTATATTAGAGATGAAGTTGGTAATATTTTTTTCTTTCTGCAAATATTTATCGGTTCGGAATAATTATAATGGATGTTAATAAAATAGATTTATATAAAAAATTTTATAATAACATGAATCGCCTGCAAAATAACTATTCATGTGTCAAAATCCAAAAATTTGAAAGACTATTTTGACATTTTAAAACACGATTTCATTTTTAAATTTCAAATTTAGGAATCTTTGCTTTAAAATTTTGTTGTATTTCTAACTGTTATTTATTATATAAAATATTAAATCAATATATAACTGAAATAATTAAATATATAATCCTTTCCCATTTTTAGTCTAAATATGCGCGATGTTCAGTCTGCTTAAACAAATTTACCCAATCTTTATTTTTAACCAAATTTTGTTCATTTTTGAATTTTGCGAAACATGTCATAAGATAGAAACCCATTTATTATCAAAAAAAAATAAAAATTTATCAAATTTAAAATACTTGACATTAAAGTAACAGACAATAAAGTTTTTTTTCATGGTACACCACAATTTAGCCCATAACCTTTTTTAAGAGCAATTTTCATGGGTCGAAAGGAAAAATATGAAATTACAAAATCAACTGTGTCAATTTACGAAATCCATCATTTAATGGAAATAATAAAAATTGTCAATCTGCCTGTGAAAATAATAAACGTTGCATCCACCCTTTATTACAAATACGCCAATTTGCATGGAAAAGTTCATTCAAAGGATATGATTGTTCTTTACACCGTGTGTATTGGGTTATCGTGCAAAATATTGGAAACAAGATACAACTATGGTTTTTTCTACCGACAAGTTAAGTTTTATTTCGATACTTATTATCCCGAATACAGAAGTTTGACGTTTGTTTCTGATTTAAACAGAAAAAACTCTCTTCATTCACCATCAAACAATGATTTCGAAAGGAAACCAAAAAGACCATATTACGGTCCAAAACCGTTAGATTCAAATAATACGTCAAAAAAACATGCCGACAACACAGAACAATACGATAACAAAGATAACGAAGCCCCCGAAATTGTTGAAGAATTTGATTTTCTAGAGGCTATAAATAATTTGGAAGTGCAAATATGCATAGAATTTAATTTTGACATTGACCAGACAGATATTTACAAAATTCTTGATCATATTAGACCAGAAACTCTGAGCGAACATATTTTACAAGCAACACACATATTTTGTAGAGATTCGGCTTATCTTCCGCTAGGAATGTATTTCAGTGAAAAAAAAATTGTTAAGGCATGTTTGTTGTTAGGAACAATGTTAGAAAATCGGCCTTGTTTTCAGCCTGATGATGATATTTTGTTCGTCGCTAATGAAATACTTTCGATTTATAAAAAAATTGATTCCATTGTATTATAAAAAAACAATAGATCTATTTTCTTTTTTTTAAATAAGTGCACTATTTCTGATCTGTGTTGTTAAGCACAATTAAATATCAGTTCAGTAATTGTTTTACAAGAATTATACTTTTTTCAAGATTTTTTATACTTAAAAAACGTTTTTACTATGGTTCTATAAATTTTATATGGCAATGTAATTTAATGTTTTTTGATTCTAAATGCTACTTTCTACATGCCGAAATTATAAAAGGCTATAATACACAAAAAAGTATTATTTATATTCATCACTTTTATTTTAGTTATTGAAATCACAGTAATTTTTTTAGCGTTTTATATTTAATGAAGTATGTGCAAAAGGCTATTATGAGTCAATTATATTTATAAATAATAATTACATTAAACATGAGAAAAAACAATATAAAAACCATTTCCACATTTTATTTATCAAATTATCAGTAAGTTAAGCATAAATCTTGTTCAAACGTACTTAATTTTGCTTTCTTCAATTTTTTTACAATTAAAAGTTAAGTACTTTATTAGTCCAAATAATCGAGTTTTCCTATGTTTTTAATCGCTCTAACACATAAATTTAAGATAGTTTTATTCTTTTTATTCTCTCTTCATCATTATCCTCTAACAGCGGTTGTTTTGGTAAGCCATTCCTCAATGTTTCGTTTTGAGCAAATCTTAAACGGTTAATAAAATTGAAATTTCTCATCATAAGTATTTTAAAACTCTTCATTATATAGTTGTCTGTCAAAATTTTCAAAAACTCAAGTAAAACGTCTCATATCAGATTGCAATTTAGTATTTTGTAGCCCAAAACAATCTTAAAACGTAATTATATTTTGTTTTATAAATTAAAAATATTTAGTATAAGATTGGGAAATTTTTTATTTAGGAAATACACACTTATAACTTTTTTTTAGATAAAAGTTTGTGCTTCATTTACATGCGTTACATTTTTTGTATTGATTTTTTTTTACTAAAAAAATTATCATAAATTTAAAATTAAACGGTCTAATATGAAATTCAAACATTATTTTTAACAATACAAATTTTTCATTTATAATTTTAAAACAGAATATTTGCGACAATAAATGAAAAATTTTCATCAAAAATCGTTTATTATTTATTCAAATGTTTAACTCAAAGAATTTCATCAAATTTTTATCGTTAATTGTGAATTTTGTGCAGTTGTTAAATTACATTTTTTTTCAACCAAAATTATATAGCTTTATTCTACAATAAAATAATAATCAAAAATTTTGTTAAAAATTGATTATACAATAAAGTTGACAAAATCTAGTAAGAATAAATTAAAACACGTTTTTTTGCTGTTTTTTTAATCAAAACAAACTTTCAATTATTCAAAAATAAAAATAAACGGAACGACTCAACTAAAATTCTTTATAAAATATAACTATAAATAAAAAATACATGGTTTTAATCATCTTAAAATATTTTAAACAAAAATAATTTTTTTCTTAAATTGTGTAAAAACACAATCAATAATTAATTAATTGACATAAATTGGAGCCATTTCGAATGATACATTTTTTTGATACGAAAATATATGATTCCACTGATTTCGAGTTCTTGCCTTTTACTGTGTATGTTTATGTTTATTTTTGTGCTTTAGAATAAAAAAAACACTAAATTATTCATGAAGTTTAGAATTTTCAAAAGTAAAAATAGTTTTTCTTAAATTCAAAATATCTTTATATTTCAATAAAAATTTGAGATAAAAAAAATTACTCATGTTTACTCATTTGAAAAAACAATTTTAATTCAATAAATTTAATTTTAAAGATCTAAAATATATTAAAACACAAAAAATTCACAATGAATTTCTGATGTATATACTTGTCTGAATACAATTTCATCAATGATTTTATCCTAAAAAACGAAAAAAAACACCTTGAAAAAACAGGATTTTTATCAAAAAATTGGCAGCCTTTATATTCTAAATCTTGGTGGTTTATCGAAAACATAAACCGCAGATGATTTATAAGTTTTATACTGGTTTCCTTCTTTCTCAATAATTGTATATACTGCTTTAAGATCCTTTCTTCCCTTCAGAATAAAATTCTCAAAAACTAGTTCGACTTTTTCTCTATCAAACGTACATTTCATTAGATCAAAATTATCTATTTCGCCTTGTAAATCAAAAATTTCTAAACCATGGTTTGTAACATTTTGTACAATCATCTTTGTTTTCTTTTAACGCGTCTCAAAAAAACGGTATAATATTTTTTTATAAATGCTATATTAAATTATTGTTTAATTGAATTGAAGGAATTTTGTGTTCAGATATAGATATGAGTATAGAAACTTTGCAAAATAAGGGTTTACTTCAAATATTCTACACGTTAAAACTAACTTAAGATGTAAATCTACTTTCAACTTAAAATTTGTATTTTGAATACATGCATAAATGAAAAATACATTAAATGGTATAAGAATGTTTTCTGTAGCTTTCTAGAGTTTAGATATCCTTAATTTATAGTGCAAATTAAAATAATAGAATGAATATTTTAATCTCAAAATCTTAAATATAAGATATAAAGGTTTATAGTAATTATTCATTATGTTTTTTTTTGAATTCTGTGATAGTTTTGTTTTAAAGAAAAATTCTGAAAAAAAATCGTGACAAAATAAAATCAAAAAAATAAAGAATAGAATAGTTGTTTTTTGTTGTCTGAACCAGGCAAAAAGAACTAAAAATATATAAAAATTCACCTTCTAAAATTTTCTGTAAAGGATTCGCAGTAAATAATATTAACATATGACAAAATTTATTGGAATATGTATAATATAGTGATGAAATAAACAAAAAATTTACATATTTGTTAAATTGCATCTTTAGCTAGAATAACTTTTCTTAATTGTTTTTTTTTCAGCTTTAAAATTCATAATCTTTTTAAGTTAACATTATATTTTTAATGAAATGTCAATAATACTAGTTTATAAACTATTTTTCTTCCCGTTTTTGTATAAATTACAAACCAAAAGATTTCACTGTGATTAATATTGTGATAGTTGTCAGTAAAAGACTAGTAAGTAAATAAAGATCATAATTAGATGTTTATGTGTTGATTTTATACATATATTTATGTGATGTATTCGTTTTTCTTTTTTGAATTTATATGTTGCGTCTTAGACCTATTTTTTACAAGGTGTATCAGCAAAGGCTTAGATCCCTATCTTATCAAATGCTTCTAAATGACAGTTTTTGATTGAACAATAACAATATTCACCATTTTTTGAGCAGATTGATTTGTGTAGAAATATATTGAATATATTATTGCCGTACACCAATGGTGATACATTGGTGCGGCGTGCAAATAAAGCATAAAGGCAAAAAGAAAGATTATTCGATGATGAATATTTATTAATTAACGGTAGGCTCTGACTCCCAGGGTTGTTCCTGCTGGGGTAGTCCATTCGTTGTGCTTTCTCCGGATGCTTTGTATCCTTGTGCCTTTGTTCTTGCATTATCAACCTTAAGGGCTCGAATGGGAACCTTTTTATAGGCAGCAAAGAGGAACTTTTTGGAGGGAAAAATGGGTAAAAGCGAGGCAACAGTTCTTAAGTGGGTATCAGTAGAGCGGTCGCTTGCTAACGCTACTGATTGGTCTGTTGCCAAGCTATTTCTCTTATTTGTGGTAATTTTATTTACCACAATTATATAATAGAAAGTCAAACATGTTTCAATATTACCAAAAAAAAATACAACCAACTTTAACTAATCAAGAACATTGAGATATATTTATTTAGCATATATTAATTTGTATATGTCTAGATTTATTTTTTACAAGAAAATATCATTCGTTTTCTCTTTCGATGTAATTATTAATTTTTCTTTCTATTATATTATTTTTCATATGGGTATCTACCCTGTTGTCTTATAATTTTAAAATTTTAGCTTTTAGATATATCCTCTGTTTGTGCTTTTATACTTTTTTCGTTTGATCAAAACAAAAATTTTTGATTATGACCATTTTTGTAGTCAATTAAATGAATCGATCTAAATATTAATACTTTAAATTACTTATTTGGGTTTTAAATTTATCAAATTACAAAAAATTATAAATTGTTGTTTATTTATAAACAAAGGCAGTAAAACAACAATGACTATTCATTTGATTACTTCTCAAAACAATTTTAAAAACTACATCACAGCGATGATAAAATAAAAACTGTGATTTTTTTTCGAAAATGTTTTTTTCTAATGCTAAAAATACAAAGCAATAAGCTATAAATAAAAATATATTGCTTAATCGATATAAATTAGCATTTACAAAAATTTTTTACATTTTAGAACTTTTAAAAAGTCTAACTGAACCCTTATAAAATTTTTGACCAATCGTACTGATGTGCTTTTGGAGACGTGCGAAAAAATTTTCAAATCTTAAGCGCTTTTTGAATCTGAGAAAAACATTACAAAATAAAAATTATATTATGATATAGTAAAAAAAAATAATAATGTTGTATATATTTTACAAAATATGGCTATTTTACGCATAAATTGGAAGTTCATACAACTATAAATTGCATTAAAGAATATTTATATAGTTGATTTTGTAAATTCTTAATATATAGCACTTTTATTGATTTAGATATATGAAAAAAAATTTTTAAATATATTCCCAAATTGAAAAAATAAAATATTTTATATAAAAGTTTCTTTTACAAAAAAATAGCCGATTTTTGCTTTTACAATTTTTAAATATAAGAACATCTCTCATAATTATATTTTTTTTCAAAAAAAATATGAAATGATATAAACGATTTTATACGAAAACACATAAAAGATAAAAAACATTTCATTTTTTACAACAATAATTTAGAAATTTTTAATGAGTACATCAATTTTTTAATATCTAAAATGTTTGTTAATGAGATACGAAAGTAAATTAATTTCAATATATATAAAAGATATTATATTTTGTAAAAAGTAAAAGCACGACTTAAAAATTATATTTTTACTTACTTTTTGTTATTACTTGAAAATCTCGAAATTAAGCTCTACAAATTTCATTGCATCATAAAGAAGATTAGATAACGATTCTAACAATAATGTTTATTAAAGAATGACAATAACTCGTAATCTCTATCCACTACGAAAAAGAAAGTGCTAAGTTTTATAGTTTTGTTTTTACCCTGTTAATTTACAGTAAAATTGTTTTACAAGTTACTGCAAAACACAAAACTATAAAAAATACAAACTTAAGATTTCAGTAAAAAAAATAACTAAGATATAAGGTCTTGTTTTATAGATATGATTCCATCTTTTGTGCATTTTTTTTATCATAAATAAACAGCAAAAAAAAATTAAGAAGACAAAAAATAGACAAAAAAAACCACTAATAGTATTTCTGCTTATTTTTAATTTGCGTTGTTGTATACGAAAAACATTTTATTATAAGAATACTTTACAATTTAAAATTGTAATATTATAAATACCAATGAACTCGGATGGTTCACGTTAAAAATTTTTATTTTCAAAATGCATATTCTGCATCGGAACTTTTTTTATATTTTCTATATTTAATCTTTCAATGTTATAAAAAATATATAATTTCAATTTTACAATGTAAGCATTATTTTTTTTTAATAGTCTAAACAAGAAATGCAGAATATTTCTTTCTATATAGATCTAAATTGATTTTATATGAAATACCAATTCAATAGGTAACTCCAAATTCGGTACTAAATCACACATCTTCAAATCTGGGTCTGGGGTGTTGGAGATATGGGTAGAAACAAAATTTAATGATTGAAAATGCACGAAAAAACTTAAAATCGACAGTTTGAATATCCTAAGACATTTGTTCTGTATATAAAAATCCAAAATAAATAGTTTTACCTATGCTGAAAGCATATTTGCTCATATCGCTTGGCTCATTTCTATGCCTCACAATTTACCAACATCGTTCAATCTATATTGTTTTTTTTATCAAATATATCTATTTATTAATATAAATATCACAATATTATTCCTATTGTAAAAAATATATAAAAAAACCTTTAGAAACTTACTGACAGAACAATCTTTTTAAAGAAAATTAATTTATATAATGAAAGTGACTTTATGATTACTGTCCTTATAGGTGTGGTAATAATATTTATTTTATTTTTCAACTTATTAGTACACAAGATAAAATTATTGTTCATCACTTTTTTTCTTATGTCATTAACACATAAGAAATTTACATATTATCTTGATTTTAATTATAACTATGTTTTTTAATATTCTGGGAAGAAAGATTAATTTTCAGTATTAGCGAAAAAAAATGGAGCTAATAGAAACAATTGTGTTTTTTAATGATTAATAATATTTTTTATGATATAATATTATCTAATTCATAAAAGTTTTTAAACGAAAAAATTATAATATAATTTATATTTAAAAATATTAAAAACGTTAAAGTACCAAAAATTCATTTAACGCCAAATAAAATATTTTGATTAATTAATGGATAAGTTAAAAATATTATTGAAAAGTGTTTTTTTTACAATAAAAATATTATTCAAGCTATTTGAGATGATCTAATTTCTAAAAAATCTTTTTTTTCTGTTAAAAAAAGAAAAAAATGATGTATCAAAATAAATTGATCTAAAGAACACTTGTAGTTCAAAATTTTCAAGTTTTACTATCTTCTATTTAATATTTGAAAGACCAATTATTAATTTGTGGCAAATAATACCTTCTAAAAAGTATTTAGAACAACGTAAATTTTGGTGATAGTGAAAATTTGATAAATCTTAAAAAACACTAGAGCAAAAAAAAATTATTAGTTGCTTGCAATTTACCCTTTTCTATAAAGAAAGTAAGAAAAACAAGCGCTTTATTTACAAATAAAATATTTTTAATTCTATTTTTCATAAATCTAAAAGAACTAAGAATGACAGCTGTATTTATTGTTATAGTTAGCATAAAGCTCATGTAAATTGTGTTCTTTATGAAAATTAAATATAAATGTTATTAATTTTTTTATTTGCAAAGTCTTGAGTTTTACAAAATAAAAATTTAAAATATATTTATGTTAAAAAACATTAAAAAGAATTAGAAAGTGTTCGCATAGTGAAAATTTATAGCCCCTTTTTTAGCCTAGTATGCAGCAATCAGCGAAATCAGATATTAAAAAAGTGATTCTTTTTGTTCCAAAAAACAGTTTCTAAATTTTCCATTTTTAATCAACTTTTGTATCTTATATCTTGAATATCATTTCAATTAAAGTTGTGAGCATATAATTAAAAAAAGATCGACGAGAAGAGATTTAAATAATGCATGGTAACAACGTTATTTTTGATGCAAGGTTAATATAATTTATATTTTATGAGTTGAAAAATACTTTAGTAAATCTAAAAAAATTTTTTTTTGATGCATTCAATATTCTAAAATCTTTTTGATGCAAAAAATATTTAGTTTTGCAAATGATTTGCTTTAATTTTAATAATAAACAATAACATATAAATCAAAAAAAGTTATAATAAATTTAGAATTATAACATCTAAAATCGAAGAAATTACCATTATAAACAGATATTATATAGATTATAACTATAATAAAAAATTGCAAATAAAACACATACTCGATTTATAAGGAAATCACAGGAAGTTAATATATCTATATACAAATATTCATAATACTTATTTCTTGATTAGTTTACGAGAACAATGTTACGTTGGTCAACAAAAATCATCCTTTAATAATATTTAAATGAAAAATACGGGTCACACTACCACTATTTAAATTTTATAAAATGCAATGGGTTTTTAATTGATAGATAAAAATTTTTTGGGCATGAATATATATCAAAACGGTATATATTTTATTTAATAGTAAAAAAAATGTATTAAAAAGTTTTTTTTGCATTAACATTTTTTACTATAAAAAAACGGATATTTCTTGATTGAAAATGAATTAGACAAACTTCATTCTTAATTTGAACTATTTATTTAAGCGATTGCATACATAGTTAGAGTTATATTACAATGTATATTATATGATAAATTTAGAAAGATATAAAATAATTTGAATTTATATTTTTTTCTTTTTACGCAGAACTAAACATTATAATTTTTTTTACATATTTTTGAATAAAAAAAACTTTACAAAGCTGAATAAAAATTTATCTAAATTTAGAATTTGAATTGGTTTACATAATAGAACATGTTATTTATAAAATAGATCATCGACTTGAAAGTGGGTTATTTATAGACATAGAATAATTTTGTAATCGTTATTAATGACATTATATACAAAAAGAATATACCAAACAATCTTTTATTTAGATCGAACAGAAAAGTATGTGAAGTTGAAATAATTAAAATTAATACAATTTTCCGCTTAATATTATAGAATAAACTAAACTTTACAATGTTTACCTTAATTAAAAGACTATCAAAAAGAGTACATACACGCCAAAAATAAATTAAAAATTGTTATTTTTCAAAAATATAATATAAAAAATGATAGACAATATGTAAAACTACAAATCATTATATACATCTTTTAAGTTTTTTCTTTTTTTGTTTTGAGATTTTATATATTTTTGTGGCTTTTATGACGGTTGGGATGAGTCGGAGCTCTAGTTGAAGACTTGGAAGCTTGATTATTTTTAGAACGTATTTTTAAACATAAGCCTATTTATAGGCACCATATCGATTCGCATCAAATTGCGTTTCAATCTTGCACCAATCAAAAATTTATACTTATCAATTTGATAAGCTTGCTTCGAATCATTGTCAAGCCATTCGATAACGAATGGCAGGACAATGACCAATCCGGTGTTTCACCGGGTAACACCAGAACACCATTGCGCATACACTAAATGCTTTCATGGGTTTCTGTACCCAAAAATGACTTTTAATTTATCGATCAAAATATTAAAAACACATTAACAATTTTGAGATCGATAATAAATAGTTTATTTTGTCATAAAATTGTCTTTTTAATATGTTTGCTCTATTTTTAAGGATAAATTATATTAGAAAACGACAATATAGTTGTTATCTAAATTTGGTGAAAAAGAAAGTAAAAATCCGGGAAGAATAAAAAGATGTAATGTTTGAATTATTAATTGTTACGAATGCAAAACAATCAAGACAAAAAAATAAAGTGTTATCACAGAAAAGGAGACCGAAAGAAATCTTTAATTCACAATTAATAACAAATCTTCAGTATTGTTTTAATATATATTTACAAATTTCTTTTGTACTTTCGATCTTTTGAATATAAATACTGTAAATAATAAGATAAAAAATCCTCTTGACAGGTAAATCACAAATTGTATAATATTGTAATATATTTCGCATACAAAGAAATCGCATTTTTCGAAATTTTTTTTCAATACAAATCTTAAAATTGGAACGACTTTTAGTAAATTACAAATAACTGACAATTTTTTTGTCATTTTAAATATGGCTTTTTAAAAAAAGATCAAGAAAAATATTTTTTAAAATTTAATATTTCAGTGAAATGTAGATTTGAATATTTTTTTTTATAGATATTTGCCGGCCTCAAGAAAACCGGAAAATTTTTACAGCAAAAACATTAACCTATTCGTGCATTTTCATATCAGATAATAATCATTTAAGGAAAAAAGCGTTTTTTTTTTGCAATATGAAAAATATATTATGAAACTTAAAAGAAAACTCTAGAGAAAAATATTTTTATGCTCAGAATGAATTTTAAAGAGATTTAAAGTTGATTTTGCACAGAAAATCTGATCTAAAATGATTTTCTTTATTATTTTCATACCAAAAAATCACTTCTTGCCATTAATATTTTTTAATATTAACTGTTATTTTTAAGTCGAAATATTATGATATTCTATCATATTTTCGCTGATCGGTGAATATCTAGTTTTTACCTTTTATGAATAAAATTTTTAAAATCGATTTGATTTTGTTTTAAAAAGCAATTTTTATATACTTGTAGAATCATGGTGTTGAAAATATTGATTTGTATAAATATACTGTAGCTTAAATCTGGTCGAAACGTTGTGATAGAAAAATTGTAAATCGTAATTTTCTGAAAACTTTATTTATTTAAATGTAAAAATTTTAGGCAATAAATTTATTAAATAAATGTTTATAGAGGATTTTAGGGTGATTTAGAAAATTGGCCTGCCGGCACAAAGACCTAATTCTTGGAATATTATAAGAAATAGAATTTTTTTCAAAATTGGATGAGCTTAAAATGTAGCTTTATCTTTTTTTATTCTAATGAAAATTTTCCGTTCAATTTCAGTTTGTAAAATCATATCTATCATCATATTTCATAAATAAGAAAAAAAATTCACTGTATTTCATTCTTCACAATTCAAAAAAATTCAAATTTTTTGTCAAGATGCAATAGCAAGAGAATTTTACCATTAAAAGTTACAAAAAAATCAATTTTTTAAAAAATGTAATTGAATTTAAAACAATAAGTTGAAAAGAAAATATAAAGAATTGATAACAAATGACAATAGTTGTTTTAAATATTTATACACTTATGTTTAAATTCTTTTTTTATGAAAGAAAGTATACTAGTGTGCTCCGTGAATGCTAGTGGATGTAACGCAAACATAACAAAATATAAACTTAGTGAAGAGTATATCTATTATTTAAAATGTGTGATTGATTCAATTATCTTTTCGATATTTTATTGATCCATCTTTTTACCTTGTTGTTTTAAATTAATTTTTTGTCATTTTCTATGAGGGTATAAAAAAAATAAAAACTAAAAATTCTATATTCAATGCATGTATTCACATCAAATATGTCGAATATAAACTTAAAATAAGAAAAACTGTATTAATAAATATAAAATATATCATCTACATATTATTGTAATATAATTTATAAATATGAAACGTTTTTTTCATTGTAATATTATGGACTATATCTAATTAATAAAAAATATTTCTTATATAAAAGTATAACTTCACATTTTTTTTAATTGTTTTATTATGAAAAAAATCGGGAAGATATAAATATTAATGTCGTCTATTTTTTTAATTCTTAAAAGAGAAAACAAAAATCAAAGAATAAGTTTAGTGAATATTAAATTTTACAAAAGTTTATTTTTTATTTTTTATATATTATTTGAAGATTTTTTTGAAATTAAAGAAATAAAATGCCCCTTTTATATACTTTTACTTAATAATAAGGTGATTTTCAATGCCATCCATGTTTTCTCCTAAAAAAATAATTTAAAACTGAATTGTAACAAAATTTAATTTAACCATAAAATAAAATATGCGATTTCCTTTTACTATAAGTCTTTAAGTCTGCAAAATCTAAAAAGAATCAAACATATAATTATTATTTTAACCAATAAAATTTTTAAATATACTCAGTTGAAATATATTACAAAAATTTCACTAATTTTTATCATTAATATCTTAAACAATACGATTGAAATTTTAATATAAAAACACATATAATTATACGATTCTAGAAAAAAAATATTGAAGAAAAGTATTACAGCAAAGCTTACATTTTTCATTTAATATAATGAAAGTTAAAAAAACTTGACTTGTCTCAAAACATATTTTGAATAGTTTATCTTCATGTTTTGTTATTTTAATCTGTTAAAAATATAAAAAATGCAAACAATAGTTTAATAACACAGTAAAAATGATAGAACTGTTATCAACAACGTGACAAACTTAATGAATTTAATTTTAATTTAAGCTATCGATTTTTTTTGAGAACGTAATCTATATTTTTGGCATTAAATGAAGGTTTTTTATTATTTTTATCAAATCACATTCATCCTTTACATTTTTTAACGTTTAAATATTTGGTCATAAGGATATTTTTACAACACCTAAAATTTTCTTAAGTTTCGTTAAGCTGTCTTCATATTATACAAATAACTTATTTTTTACAGAGCAAAATGTTTCCAAATCACAACAAGATCTAGATATTGCCAATTTGATAAAAAAGAATTTAAAATTCACATTTTTATAAGGCAATTATTTTATAAACCGTTTTAATTAATTTGCGTACCAGCAATAGGTAGAGGGTTTTATATTATAATGTTTAAACCATGAAATTGCAAGAGTGATACTAAAATTTTCTACAGCGGATAATAGCACATTGTTTATATTTGATACACTTATTTTTTTAATGTTTTCTTTCAGCGATAAAAAGATTAAATAAATACCAAAATTTCCAATTTTAATAATCATATCCTTAAAAATCTATTTAAAAAAAAATCAAAGATGAAAACTGAAAACACCATTCAAACCTCTTGGATAGCTGGAATAAAATATTTGTAAAATCTTTTCAGATCCTTTGTTTCATCTATGTAAATAATGCGAATACAAACATATGTATAAATCACTTTTATTTATTAAAATTTTTTAAACAATTTGAATCTTTTGACAAAAATCATTTTGATGCTTTGTAGTTAAATCAATGTTAAAAAGAAAAAAGTGCAATATGGTAAATTTTTAATAAATGAATTTATTATATTATGTGCTAAATAAAATTTGAATAATGTTTTAGTTATAAAATATGTATTTAAAATATAAATGGAATCTTTTCTGTTACCTCATATATTATAAACTATATTTAATTGGTATTAAAAACGTAAAGATTCTTATTGGCTAATTCAAATATATATTTTTAATAAATTAAATTGCCGCAAATGAAATTAATTTCACTCAAATTTGTTCACTATGAATTAATGAATTACTTCAATGAATAAATTGTAGTTCTCAAAGATTATTATAGTATTTTTAGATGATTTGATCTGGATTAATCTGAATTTGAAAAATTTTTATATATAAACACATATGAAAAAAATTAAAATGTAAGCGTTGGAAGTTCTGGGTCGACCTCGCGGTCTTCCCGATTTATCACTCTGGCTTAATGTGGTATAAAATATAAAAGACATTTTTTCTCGTTTTCTTTATTTAACAAAGCTTTATTTAAGCTTTTCTTTGATCAAAAAAGACCAATCATATTTTGATTAGAAAAAATCAGAAAATCAAAATTCTTTCATTTTTGCTTATCTGCAAAAATTGCACCAATGAAGATCAATAATGATCAAACTTTGATCAAAATATTGATCAAACTTCAAACTTCATAAAACATACCAATAAAAAGGAAAAATGTCAAAAATACATTTTTTCCTTGTTTTTCAAAAATTGGAGATAAAGAGAGACCAATGAAATGAAAAAGAATTTTTCAAAAGCAGTCATTATTTCCTACTGTAAGTTATTGTGAATAACGTTGGAGCGACAATTTTTGTCATTATAGTAATAAATAATAGAAAAATTACAAAAAATAAAAAATCTTTATTGATATTAATGTAGTAATTATAGCAAAAATAGACTTATCCAAATGAAAAAATATTTATAACATGGATACAAAATTTTTTTGTAAGTGATTTTTCTTATTTTTTGGAAAGATCTTAACTACAAAGGTCTTAAATAATTTTATGGTAAAAGAATTTAAGTAGTATCTTTTTTTTTAAAAGTAATTTGCAAATCAATGATTTGATAATTATTGGTAAATTTTTCTTCAATTAAATGTTTATTTATCACAACCATTTAGCTAATTTGTAATAAAATCTAAAAAAAATATGAAACATTCGTTGTAAAAAATTTTTGTGTAAATAGTTTATTAAATTCAGCGGTGGAGAAAAAAATATCTATTATAATAAAACTTGAAATAATGCTAAATAAATTCAAATATTATTTATAAAATAGGCAAAAAAACATAAGTTACCTTTTTTGAATATTTTTTTTTATTTTTTATATTTAATTCTATATTTAAAATTATTCAATATATTCACGAATATAGAAAGATAATGGTATTAATAAGACGAAATAAGAATTTTACAGAATTTTTTTTTGTCACAAAATCCTTTGTAAAATTAGGCAATTTTTGTAATAATACATGTTATTTTTTTAAAATGCAGATTGTTAGCTAATTGTACAATACCGTAATTCTTTTTTTATTGTCATTTAAATACTTAATTATATTTGTTTCATAAATATATTATATTTTCCTCATTTAAACTTGAAATACATATTTAAAGGTAGATTTTGATTTTTACTGTGTAAAAAACAACTGAAATATTTATAGAATTATATATTATAATTTCGATAATTGATGGATGAATTTTTTAAGATATTATTGAAATTTAAGTTTTCTTTTTGTGCAAAATTTTTTCAGTTCAAACAGATTTCGGATTTAATTAAATCACAAAAATTTTCATATGGAATCATGTAACAAAAAAAATTTTTTATTCGCGCATTTATTCTTAATTTGAAGACAAATATAGGCTTAGAGGCTGTTCTTTTCCTTCCTTCCACAAAAATCCCTTATAATAAAATATAATGAGAAAAAGAATAATGATAGTTATTTTAGTGTTTACATTATACACGTGCTTAATTCCAATATTGGCGATGGTTTCATTTTACACTGTTTATGAAATACTTAATTCCAAAATATATAAAAAAAAATGCCATATCAAACCATATTTTCCAAGAAATGATGAAAGCGTGAATGAATTAATTTACATGTATAAAATCACCTCTTCTTTCGAAAGAAATGCGTGTTCAACATTGGTTTTGGATTTAAACATTCAAGATACTTTTACAAAATCACAAAATAATACTTTTTTTCTAAAATCGATAATTGACCAGCGAATTGAATATCATCATCTTTCAAGAAAAATTAGACATCCAGTTTATTACATTATAGACACGATAATGTTTTATCCACTTTTAAAATTGGGAATTTACGAAAATTCACAAAATGTTTATTGCGAAATCAAACTACCTTCCACCAAAAACCAGACAGAAAAAATGGAAGTTGAATTTTTTGTTGAAAATGGTGTTGATTTAACTGAAGCTAAAATTCATATTATTTCTAAATTTAGATTTTGGCATTCAATGTTTTATAAACACAATAATATTTTAAAAATCATTTTGTATGTGTTTATTTCCACTGCTTATTTCGATTTGGGTATTATTGTAATTGGTTATTATTTTTTTAGTAAAACCAGAACAGTTAATGAAAACATTGATGAAGTCCCTCCTAGATCTATTGGTGAATATCATAGTAATAAGAAAAATGTTTAATTCTTTTATCATAATATTTATGTGTGTTATTGGGAAATAAAAAAATTATAGTATTGATCGCTTCATCCTAAGAAATTTTTAAGTGGTATCTTAATTTATTTCGAATTTTTTATATCACTGATTATCATAGTATTCAAAAGTTTTATTTTTTTTATAAAAATTTCATAATCATTCTAAATATACATAAAAGGCAGGTCAACAAACAGATAATCAACCAAAAAAACTCTATACCTTATAACGGCTTTCTGATGTAATGATATTTTGTATTATAATATTCAAGGCATTATTATAAAATTGCTTTAATATAACTATGTAAATATTTATTTAAGGTTTAATGTTTCTTTTTGAGACCAGCGGCTAATTTAATGTAATTTATGATCAAATTAATGATATAATTCCCTATTTAAGCAATTTAAAGATATTAATTGGTGATTTTTTAGTTCATCGAATCCTTAATAGATATTTCTTGAAATTGATTCTTTCTTGGAAGAAAAACTTGAAAATCACTGCTCTGTTTTATTTCTTATTTATAGATGATAAAATAAAAATATGGAAAAAATAATATTCAATTTGAAAAAAAACCTCAATTGATTTAAATCGATTATATATCATCGATTGCTACACCTTTTGTGTATACTTACATTATTTGCCTTTATTAGAACTAATTTGTCATACTTTTAGCCTTTTTTAACCATTTATTTTCTTTGATTAATTAATTTCGTTAACACAATAACCATTATTTATGATTTTAATTCTTCCTTAATCTTTGTAGCGTACTCTAAGGGTGATCGGTTAATGCGGCTTAAAAAAATATTTAAAGAGAAAGTGTCCTGTAACATCGGGACATTACCATATTTAAAATAAAATTCAAGAACTCTAAAACATTCCTTACTATTATATTTATTTAAATTATTATTTTTGAAGTCATTAAAATAACCGCCTTTTATCCTATTTTTATCACTAATATTATTAATGTTGTTACTGTTACTATTGATATTACTACTACTATTACTACTGCTAAATATATTAAATATTTCTTCTTTTTTTTCATTTTTCTTTTAAATTTAAATAGCTTTTTGTGATTTTTGTTATCTCTCTGATAATCACGTTCACTAAAAGGAAATATCGTATATTAGAAATTATATTGTAAAAAAATGTTAGATATTGTTTTATTAATTATATTTACTAATTTATATTCCAAACTAAACCATTTATTTTAATAGAATATTTAATGAAGGTTTTATGTGGTATATTATACCACAGAAAGATTTGTGTTACTATATTTATTTACTAATTTGTACTCTGATCTGTCGGGTATATCATGTGGCTATTTTCAGTGTTTCTCTTCTTTAACATTTGTTCCACTTTTTCACTCAATTTCCCAGCTTGTCTTTTAGCTAAACAATCTACGTCATTGTGACTTCGTTTCTATGTAAAAATCAATATTTCCCTATTTTTGATTTTGTTGCAGGAATACTTATATACTGGTTGGTGTGGTCACTATGTTTAGTTTCATCTGAGGAATATTCAATAAGCATTATTTCTGTCATCGGAAAGTTGGTTATTATGCTTTTCATATCATAAAGTCAATCATCTGCTAACTTAAAAATAAAATTTGAAATTTATCCATTAAAAAATGCAAATTCTGTTTGTCTTTAAGGATAATATTATGATTTTTTATGCAAATCTTGTGGCGTTTAAGTATATTTCTATTATGTTATTATGATCTGCAATAAAATAAAAATCATTTTGTTTCAATTGTCTTGATTTTTCTATAATTAACGTGCTCCAGTGTTAGGATACTTACATTAAAAAATTTTACTTGTTGCCTTCTCAATGTCTATAATATCAATTGATTCTGTTTGAAAATTCTTTATCATGTATTTTTTATCAAAATATTTAGACTTGGTTCAGCTTCCAATTACTGTTAACCGCTATACTACTAAAATCATTCATCCACGAAAAAAAATCAACTGTGATTAGAGTTAATTTTATTTCTTTTTTTATAATTATTTTTTTACTTGGAATTGTAAATTCAAAAATCGAAATTTCTACGTTTGATAATTTTTGGTTTAAGGATTGGATAATTTTCTTATCATCCTGATATTATCATTATTTATATTCTTGATATATTTTTACGAATAGTTAGCCAATTTTTGTGTTCTTGTTGCAATACTTGAAAAATTGTGAAACAATTAGAGTGAATAAATAAACTGTTTTCATGCATGATCAATTAAATATTTGTTAATGACGATAAAATAAAGTATTAAAAAGTGAAAAATGTTGGTATTTAATATACTACAAAATTATTTGATTACAAATTATGCATCCATGCCCCATACAAAAAAAGAAAATGCCAAAGAATAGAAATTTATAATGAAGAAAAGGCGCAGAAAGAAATGATTAACTGAAAGAATTATTGAAAAAAAGGTTAAATGATACAATATGAATAATTAGCAAATGAACAATTTACCACCCGTTTATATGTGCAATTTTAATATATGATATTTAAACGCATGTTTTTAATGTTTCCAATACAATAAATGCTCTTTTTAAACTTGCTGTCAATACGGATGCTAGTTTTCTTACCAGTTACACATTTATATCAATCAACATTTGGATTTTTATGTTATTATGATGTAATAAAAAACCAAAAACAATATTTATTTAAAAAAATTAAAAAATCAACATTAATAACAATTAAATCAATTGTTTTTACAACTTTCAACTTCATATTGATATTAATATGCAAGCTATTTAAATTTAAATGTAAAATTTGATTTTTTAAAAACAAAAAACATTTTTTAAAAAAATATGGTGTACGATGATTTTATTACAATATCACAAAATCATTTAGATTAAAAATTTCATACTATGACCAACAGAAATAATTTGGATGAAAAATATCGGGTGTCACAAATACAATATGTGACATTTAATCTATGAATATTTATTAAAAATTGTTGTGTAAATACGTAATATATTGTTTAATTAATTGTTGACTTTAATTATTTATTATTTATTAAATGATAACTAATAATCGGAATTCAATGAAATATTAGATTAAAGAATTGATAAAGGATTTCAATCTTTTATTAAAAGAAGATAATTTTTTATTGTGATAAATTAATACAATTTATCAAATAAAAATATTTAAAGGATGAGAATAAAAAACTCATGCGAAGAATAAATATACATTTCATCAAAAATTGTATGAATCAAGTCCTCAATATTTACATCGGGTATTAAAAAAATTACACATATAAAAGAATAAGAAAGAGCAGATTTATATATAATTTATAGCGCATTACATGTATTTTTATTTCTCAAATACAACATATTTTTCTAAACTCTCAAACCACACGGAGCTTTTTATTAATTCTAACAGTGGACCAAAATAACAAAAATTTTTCACAACACAGAAAATATTTTCCCCAAGTAGAATTTCAAATTTATCTACACACAGTATCGAAACTTAACCAACAGTGCTCTAATCGAAAGTCAATAAATTCCTTAATATTGGAAACTTCTATAAGCCAAATATTTATGATCATATCAATTGTTAAAGTCACACACAATAATGTTCCAAATACATGTATATTTTTATCTGTACATTTTACTCGATAAAGACAATGATTAAACCACATCTTTTCGCACTAAAAGGACTATAGTTTTCTTAAAAAATACTAGTTAGATAAATGTAAAAATAAATTAAATATAGTGGTTAACCATTTGTAAATAGTTTTTTTTCTTATTTGCTATTTCAAAATTTAATTTGTGTCTTACTATATTTAAGTTATTGTATATCACACATTTTTTTACTTGTTTATTCTAGATTCAATTTGAATATTCTGAAATTATATTACATTCATTAAACAATATATTATTCGATACACATTTCATATATAATTTGGTTTTTTAAATAAAATCATCATATACACAGTATAAATTTACAAGGAAATGATCACTGTACAAATACGTAAAAGTTGTTCCAAAATGGTGTATTTTAGTCCTAGAAATGTACAAACCTTATCGCTTTCTAACACAAAAAAAGAGAATAAAATGATGTATCTGATGCCTAAAGATTAAAAAAAATGTAATTAAAAATATATTAAAGCGAATTAGTAACAAATAAAAAAACCGATTTATTATTAATAGTTAATTAAAAAACATTCAATCTAGTATTCTAATGTTCATTTTATAGCTGTAGCGTAAATTTTTATCAAAAATTTGCAAACAAACATTTTTTGGAAATTAGAACATTTTATTTAAAAAAACACAAAAAATAATTAACATTCGTAAAGTTTATTTGAGATCGTGAAAAAGAAAATAGGCACTGTATTTAAAAAAAAATAGAAAATAAATGAAAACGATAGAAAATATTTATTTCATAACAGTGTCATAATAGACATATCTTTTTTTGTGACTTTTGCTGTGTTAAAAATACATCTAAATATATATATCTTTATATATACATAATGAACTAAATATATCGTAAAAAAATATTTAATTCATCATCTTTTTCATACAAATAATAATCTGTATAACCTTTCATCAATTTTTATTGCGAAAAAAGTAATTATAAAAATCTATACTTGCACTATATTAATAAGCATGGAATATATTACACAATATCATCAATTAACTTACTAATTATAATATCATTTTTTAATAGAGATGAATACACACTGTTAAGTCTTTCAAAATATGTATATTATAAAACAGGTTTTTATTAAACCACCTTTATCCGTAAATATCTGTCATACGTAATATTCTAGAAAGTTTTAATGTCCAAAATTACAATATCTTAAATCGCAAAAATCATGTGATAAGAAAAGTTTTCGATAAAGCTTTTTAAAAAATATAATACCATTGTTATGATGATATTTTTTTGTCTAATAGATGTACAGAAACACATTAAATAACAGCATATAATAAAATTAAACCATTAAAGGATCATATTTTATGTTTTTAATGCACACATACCTTATATTCAAACAAAAAAAATTGTTTTAAGCAACTAAACAATAGAAATAAAAAATTTAAGTATGTTAGATGCATAAAAAAATAGATATCAATATAAAAAGGGGAAATTTAGTTATTTTTTATATGTGCTTTGATATATAAATATTTTCTTCACACACTTGAAAAAAAAACAGATTCTTTTTTATATAATAATTAAAATGAATTTTCGAAAAAGCCATCTTCTATTACTGATTTTTTAATGCTTTAATTTGACACAAATAGTTTTTTATTGTTTTGGTTTGCATTCAAATTACAAATATAATGCAAAATTATCGGCAAAAGCTGCTTAAATACGATGTTTGTATAACTTTTAATAAAAACAGCATTTAAAACAACATTTTTGAATTGCTTTCATTTGTTTAGACTGAAATATCACGAGCTTTAGACTTTTTTGATTTGCACCTGAAGAAGAAATGAAATTTTAGCATTTATAAAATGAAAATCATTTTTTTCTTATAAAAACCTTAAAATATTACAAAAAAGAAACTGTAAAATTTTAAGTATTCTGTGTTCTATTTTTTAAAGAAAAAATCTTTATGCTACAACTTTCATAAACATTGACAATATATTGCGAAAAATCGAATAAACCAAATCCAATACTGTCTAAAAATTTATGAAATGATTTATATCGGTAATATACTACTTTTTCATAAACAAAGAATCTAGATAAAGAAAAAATATAAAATTTATGATTGAATATAGTAATGTATTTATAAGAAATTTATTACTTACAAAATAGTTCAACGAATAAATATTTTTTAGAACAGCTTATACATCTAACATATAAAAATGTATTTATTTTTGAAAATACGCTTAGATTGCAGGCTAAGCATATAAGATGGATAAAGATATAATCTGAATATTTTTTTCGCATCTTTAATACGAGTAAAAAATATTCGTTAAATATGAATAAAATCAGCAATCATTGATAGTCTTATTTAAAATCATCAGAAGATTAGCAAACAAATAGTAATTAATATAAATACCCTTTCATTCAAAAACGAACATTATATAATGGATCAGAGAAAAACGTAGTTACAAATAAAAAAAAATAAAGGCATTTTATACTAAAAAAGAAGATTAAAAAACACAAATTATCTCTGTAATAAACACAAAATATCATTAATAAAATAAAAAGGATTGATTTATTATAGTTATTCGAACTATTTCAATATTTAAATATTTTATTATTGTACAAAAACACAAATGAAAAAATTTACATATAGAAAATCCATTGGAAAACTTGATTCATCGTTTCAAAAGTATTTCGTCTCGCTACTGAGATTATCATATTATCTTTTTTTGTATAAATGAAACAATTTATGTTGATGCACATTGAGGAAAAGTGTTTTCCTTGTTTCTAAAGGCGGGCCAAATATATGAGAAAAACTAAAAACACGATAAGATTTTAGGCGCTAGTAAAATCGTCCCTATCTCAACTGAAAGTCAAATTTTGAAGTTTTAATAAAAATGTGCATAAATTGAAACACACAAGTATTTAATTTCGACTTTTTTTACATGAAAAAAACTTAAATGGTATTTTAATTACATAGAAAAAAGAGGAAATGGAAACATTATTGTACGTACATTTTTGAATTTTGAAACCTGTGAAAGCGAAAAATAAGTATTAATACAATTTTATAAACAAAAATGATTGAGCAATAAACTACATCAAAAATTGTTTGATATTTCGTACAAAAAAAGGAAAATACGATCAATCAGATTTTAATAGATTACATTAGACAAAAAAGCAATAAATGCAGGAAAAAATATATTTTTATGATCAAGCATGGAAAATAGAGAAATTTAGAGACATTTGCGCAATATCAAGTCTACAAACATACAATATTTAACAATTAATACCAGTATAAAAATGCGTGCTTAAGAAATTTTGTTTAAGGGAAATTCTAATAAATAACTACTATCAAATTATAGAGATTGATAAAAGATCATTTTTACTGAATAAAACGAGTATAATAACATATTACATATTATAAGGTTGCAAGGTTGCATTAATAAAACGTAAAAAATGCTCTATTTTATAAATATATATACAAGTCAAGATAAAGAGATATTTTTTTTGTTTTTGTTTGCAGTACAATTTCGAGAAACATCATAAAAATTTCAAAATGCAATCAAAAAATTTCTTTTTATTTTCTTGAGACTATATTACTTCTAATGGGTCTATATTTTGTATTAGCATGATCTTTTTATGAAAAAACAATTTAAAATGATCAGACTTAATTTGTATTTTTTTAACGCTATTGTTAATCTGCATAAGATATCAACACAATAAATATTGTCAGCGTTTGAGCATCTAAGCCGCATAAATTATGCATAGAAAAGATATCAAATTTTTACTACATTTATTTATTTTCTATAAGAAATACGAAAGAGTTTGTATTTAAAAAATTTAAAATAAAAAAAATTGACTTTTATATTATTTCTTAAACAACAAAAAATAGCGCTTTTTAAATATCAAGCAATCAACATAAATGTTATTTGTCAATTAATTCGATATTGCACGGTTTTTTTGTGGTAAATTTACTAGTCTCAATAATATAAAACATGTTTTTGTATTTACCTATTGTATGAAATAACATATATATAGAAAAAAATATAAATTGTATTAGTTGTTTTTTTATAAAACTGATAAGAAATTCTTGATCATATTGTAATTATAAAATCGATGGATATATTTTGTATTCAACTTACCATTAAATAATATGAAATATTTAAAGCATATATATATAACACGATTTTTACTTTTTTAAATAGTATTTTTATAAATGTGTTATTTTTTAGATCATAAAAACTTAATTATAATATTCCTTAGAATAATCATAGCTCATTTAATTTTTCTAATATAAATTTTTAATTTACGTTGATATATGTCACATATACAATTAATTTCTTTTCCGTAATTCTCTACAATAAAAAAACAAAGTATAAAATGTGTTTCAATCAATTTTCACATACTTTATACAAATTTAGAACTTGTTAAATGTTTAAGTATAACATAATATAACTCTTTAGTAAATAGAGTATTTTCATAATATATTTCATATTATTTTAAAAAAATTTTTAAAATACATTTTTTTCTGAAATTGTTCATTTTTATATATTTTTTATATTTATTCATGGAGTGCTAACTTATTTCGTGAAAATTTTATAAATAGATCAATCTAAAAAACTTTACTTGTATGTTTATAGAAAGAGTTTCATTTTGACAAAAAAATGACCAATATTGTTAAAATAATATTATCTAAATAGTTTCATATTAAACATCTACATTTATAATTGTAACTGTTGGGTATCGATAGAAATACCCATCGTTTAAATTTTTGACAGGGATCATAAATAAAAAGTATTACAATTGAATTTTATCGATATTTATGTTTTAAATATCAGTTTGTTATGTTATTATTTATCTAAATTTTTAGACGATATTAGTATCAAAGTTAAATTTTTGAATTTTTAAGAAAGCACATTACCTGTAAAAAATTTGGATTGACAGTTGCATATTTTAGGTTTGTTTTAAAGTAAACATAATTGACAGAGAAAAATGAAAATAATAAACTTTTCAGATGCCCTGTCTTCCATCAGTGACACCTTATACGTATGTTTTTTTTATTGTTCAGATTAATCTAATACTAAAAACATATCAACACCACGTATTACTACTATTACATAAGTAAAAAATAAAAAAAGATGCATAAAGTAAAAAAAAACTGTTGATATTTTACAAATATCAACAAAATTCTATTTTTATTCAGAAAATCAAAAATATAATTATTTTTAAATTCGCAATGAAAAAAAAATGTAAGCGTAGTGAAACATATTTTTTCAATGTGCTATATCAAAATCTTATAATCATATATATACATATAGAACTAAAATAAGATATAATATTGTTATTCACAAGAAATTTAAGGCAAAAAAAATATTTGATTAATTCTTTTTCTTTAAATATAAACTTATAAAATTTTGAATTGTAACAAAACGAAACAATTTTAATGTAGTGAATTTTTTTATATAATCTAAAGAAGCATATAAATTATATATTGTGTTTATAAGTTGATTTTTTTAATTTTTCCCTGATTTTTTTTATTATAACTATTATTCATATTTATTAGTAATGATTACTATAGTTTTTGATTTTTGATTAGAGCACGAATCTATAAAAGGTTTAAATTTTATAAAGGTTTTATTTTCATATTTTCTATCATGAAAATAATAGTTATAGAAAATTCAAAAATGTGGCAATAACATTCCGAAAAATATAAGAAAACATTAATAGGTAACTGTGTTCAGTTGAGTGCATTGTCATAGATATTTAAACATAAAAAAATGAATAAATTATCAAATTTAATGCAAACCAGAAAAAACAGATTAAAAATCTCTCATATATTTTAAAACAGATTTAACTTGTGTTCTAAATTTTATAAACAAAAAGTGAAAAAAATAATTGTCTTTTCCCATGTATGTATATGATAATTTTTGTAATATAAATTTATCAATTTTAAGTCGAAAGATATAATTAATTAGAAATAAAAAATTAGATATTATATCATATAGCTATTGTATTTAGAAATATACCCTATGGTATAGTTGCAAAGGGCTTGAGCTTGAGATTAAGATTTAGATTCTATGCTGTTTTTATGACACATGTTTATTTAAAAGATACACTATATATAGGTAAATATTAAACACACAACATTGCGTTTCAATACACTAATAGTTAGCTGTTTTGCTGTAGTGCCGTACTCACTGGGATCCAAGTTGAGTGGCGCAAATAAAGGCTGTAAAGAGAACATGATTTAAATATTCATTTATTACGGTGTCGGGGTGTATTCTGCGTATTCATCGTCTTTTTTCCTTCTTTTATTCATTATATTTAGTAGGGTTCGTGCGCCAATTAATTGAGAGCGTGGAAGGAAGTTTCGAAGACATATTTCGGTGAGAAACACTAGATCTATCACTGATAGTTGTATGAAAACTGTGATGTGCAAAGTTATTCACTACATGTACATATCATACCAACCTTCAACTGATTTTCAAATCAATCTTTAGTATGGATTTGGTAAAATTTTATACAATGTTCATGTGTTTCGTTTATAAAGTATTTAAACAAAATCAAAGGAAATATTAGTTTTTCACTTGATGCAAACATTTTAATTCATAAAAACTTAGTATTCAAGAATAATTTTTATTTTTCAAACCTACAGAAACTAATAAAATGTTAGACTTAAAATGAATTATATAATTAGCAAAATTTTTTCTCATAATTGTAAATGTTCGTGTTCGCGTAAAGACATAATTAAACAAAATTAGAACTTAAAACATTGAAAGTTCTTCTATATGGGCTGTTTTGAATTGTGTTAAAGTTATGCGAAAAAAAATGGTTAGTTTTTTACAAGTTTTGTATAAAACTTACGATTTTTTTGTTAACATCTCCATAAAAATATTACTTTTTTTCTTGTGTATTAAATGAATGTATGACATTTTCCGAAACACAAAAAAATAGATCGTTATTTTTGGAAAGGGTTATTAACCGAAAAATGTTAATACGAATATAAGTATAATAAAAGATATTTAAAACAACTTAAAACAGTATAAATAAAAATTTAAACTCTTATTGAAAGGACGCCAATAACAAAAAATTATGTGGAAAATGACCACTAAGTTCTAAAAGATACGAAACGGGGCCAAATTAACACGATTCAATTTAATTTATGCGTTTTTTACAGAAATTTGGTTTAGAAACTCGTCGACATTAACATATAAATTTATTTAGAAATAAAATCCTTTATTTGTATTTCTAATTAAATTTGCAAGAAGAACGTGCAGATGATACATAAAAACAAATTTAACAAAATAAGAACAGATTTCATGCTAAAAGATTCTCATAAACATCAACATTATATATATTTATATGATTATTTGTAGGCATTAATTGTGGTTTATGACTCATCACGATGTATATGTAGAACTTTTTTAGTTAAAAATTACACAATGTATTACAGATTTGAATATTTACAAAAAAAAGCGATTAAATTTTTAGGAAAAATTACTAGTTTACTGTAATATTTGCAAATTGCATATGTATCAATGCATTTTTTATTGCAAAACGTAACAATTAAATCGGTTTTTTCTATTTTTTCTTCTTTTTTTTACATTAGAACCATTTTTCATTTTATTTAATACAGTAAAATTTTTTTGTTGCGTTCTATCAGTTCTTAAACATAAAAAAGTGTTTTATAATGAGTATTGCAGCCCTTTGTTACTCTTTTATCGTTAATGCCTTTTTAAATACGAAGTAATAATGATTCAACAAATTTAAATCTTTATATATTCATTTATTGCATTCAATAATTTTTAATTGTCTATTTAGGAGTTTTTAGGTCAATCAATTGAATGAGAATATATAAAATATGATATTTTATATAAAAAAAATTCAATTAGAAATAAAGTATAACATTAGTTTTATTCGCTACTTTAGAAGTTCAGAGCTAATACTTTGTTGCAAAAAAAAAGAAATTGGTTGTATTGTAGAAACTACTCTACAATGTTAAACATTCGTAAAAATTGATTAAAAAGGACTTATTATTTCAACCTTAATCCTTTCTTGCTCGAGTAAACACTATTCATTCAAAAATAATATCAATATTTTTAGGGCATGATTTATTTAAATTTTTTTATACATTTGAATTCTTTTCAGATTTTTTTTTATCGATATAAAAATATTATAGAAAAATCTCATAAAAAAACCAAATGAAAATTAACAAAAAATAATATATATTATTAGCATTCATTATAGTTGCTTAGTTCAGTAATTTTACCACACATTTCATCATATTTATTGGAAAAGACGAATTAAGAACAAAACACGACTTTTAATTAATATTATAAATTTTATTTGAACATAAATTATTATTGTTTACTTTCTTAAATATTTTTTGCGCCATAAAAAACCTATCATAGAATCTTTCTTTAAATTATTATTCTCATAATTTAAATTGTTATAGTATTTGACAAGAACAATAAAATCAAAAAAATTACCAACAAATTATTAAATTAAACAACTAAAAATTTTACCGAATTTTTTTTTGTTTCAACTAAATTAAATGGTTTTCCAGCGCTTAAAGATTGCATTAAATAAGTAATGTTTTTATGTAAAATTTTTGTGTTTAGAATCTAAATTATTTGTAATATTTTTTTTAAAAAAAATTGTTGTATTTTCAATAAATCTAACTTTCACTAAAGATACTGTTATTAAGATCTCTTAGAAAATCGCAAAAGAGCCATTGTTAACAATATTCTAACAGCTTAAACTATTAATATTATTAATTAATGTTGTTTTGGGTTTTTTCTTGAAGTCTTTTACATTATTAATTATTTAATATGTAGACAAATAATTTATCTTTTATTAAATAGTCTATTCAGTAATTTTTAATTAAAAGTTTAATTTTTTGTAGTAGAGAATGTGTTTTTGCAACAAGAGTGAAATTATAATATATTTAAATTGATAATATCATCCAAAAAATGGTTATTCTGGGTTTTTTTTACAAGATTCGTTGTATAATGCTGCCTCCCAGTACGACAAAGCTAGTGTATAGAGCTTTAATACAACTTTTATATCCATGAAAAGTCATATTTGGCGTAGGATATTATCCCAATCGATTTTCACGCCTTTGGATACGACACAAATATACAACATAATTAGTTTTAAAAATAGTTTTTTTTCGATTACAATTTTGCTAATACCATAAAACAATTGTATTAGACTTTCGATGGTTGCTACCCAAGCGAAATATAAAATATCGAAAGAACCACATAAATAATTCTTAAAAACAATATTTAATCTATGATTATGTCTTTCTAATACTTTATTATTGAGGAAAAGCCTGTAAATCATTAATTTGTAAATACAATTATATCAGAGAGTATTTAATATAAACATGTACAAAAAATATACAGAAGTTTATTTTTGTATAGTTATCAATGGATTTAGATAAAAAAAAGGCATTATATCAGAATTATCAGATTAATATAGAATTTCTTAGAATTTAAATGGATCTTTTATAACAGTAATTATAATGATGCTATAGATATACACAATTATCACAATAATAGAAAAAATAATAGAGAAAAAAGTATAAATATATCATCGAAATAGCATTTAATTTCATATTTAAAATCTATAAATAATACAGATATTACGGTACTGAATTTACAAACATTAGCGTACATATTAGCTTGAATGCCAAATAATCAGCACTTTCAAGTTTTATAAAAATTTGTGTATGTTTTACATGTATTATATATAGATCGATTTGTGTAATGTATATAGCTTGCTATTATTTTAAGATTTTTATCATCCAGCATTAGAATTTCCCAACAACACATTCAGTTAAGCATTTAAACAATAAAATAATCTATTGAGTTCTATGTATTTCCTCCTATATAACTGAAATTCTCTTCGTTTTAGTTGACTTTTTAATATTAAAAGTGCTTCTTTTAAGTATTGCTTCAATTCTTGTGCCGTTTTATGTTCAGGTTGAGCATTTTTGTATATTTTAGTTCATTTTTTTGAACCATCCGTATTCCACAATCCGTTTTTGTCCGTTTTTAATTTAAGTAGATAAGACTTCAATTCTGAATAATATTTGCAAAATTGTTGTTTCTTCTGTCTTAATGGTAGTAAATTAAATTCATTCGCGTTTAACCCTTTGCTTATTTCTCCTGTTTCTCCGACCTTTTCACCTAATTTTTCTTCGGCTTTTCCTTCTGCTTTTAATGGTGTTTGGTTGACATACACTTCTTGTTTATTTTCTGTGGCTTTATAAACTTGTGATGGATTTTTAGTGGATCGTATTCTATAAGGTGCTCTTAATGTGTTTAAAAAAATTGAATAAAAGTGCTATAAGAAACATTTCGTATGTAAAAGAATATATTAGTTTAAATATTATACTTATCTATTCATCAATAAATTTATAAACCAATAAAATTTATTTTAGTGATAAAGGAGAATTTTTGATCGAAGAATTCTATTTGTGTGCATTAAAAAGGTTTGAAATGTCATAATTTTTTTCATATAAGCAAATTAGAATGTTTTTTTTGAAAGCAAATTACTAATTCTTTTTTATAGTCTAATAAAAAATTTTTCTTTTTATTTATGACTAATTCCTATGCTAGCAAGTTTTTATTGCGTGCTCAAATAAAATCGATTTTTAAAAAATATAAATAGATAAAACGTTGACTTATGTGTTTAATAGTTGTTAAACCAATCAATTATTTCGTTTAATCATCGTTTTCGTATAAAAACGTGTTTTTTCGATGTCCAATACTATTGTAAAGTCAATTAGTCATCTATCATTGGTCATTATGTTTTCTATAGGCCAAGACTAATCCAATAAAAACAAAAGAATAATAAAGGTTTATTTTTTCTTTAATCGTTGTTAATTTAGTAAATTAATAAAACTTTATTTTAGAATAAAAATACATATTGGTTAATTAAATGTCTCTGGTTTCTGAAAAATCTAAGCCTTGAAAAAAACTGTATTTTTATTGTTCAAACAAACCAAAATGACGTTTATATATATTGAAAAATATTAAACTTTGGCGATTGAGTATAACAAATAAGTTGATTTTATCTATAGCTGACGCATAAGAAATTTCTACTGTTTCTATTCTATAATTCGAACGTAAGTGAACTATTCCAACTGCATCATGTATTTTAGTAATTATTTACAAGAATAATATAATATAATTTTCAATTGAAAAAATGTTATTCTTTTTGATTGATATTTGAATAAAAGCTTTTTTATATTATTCAATTACGTTATAATATTTTGTGCTTTTTTTTACTGTTGGTTGTAAATTTTTGCTTATTATAATTGCATCTTATCATGATCAAATAATTTCGCTTAATAATTATGATTGATAAAATTAAATACAAATATAAATGTAAAAGAACAAACACTATATTTGAAATATAAATCAAAAAGATCTTAAAATACGTCAATATTAATATTTAGAAACTTTTTATTTGTTTCACATACATGGAAAACATTTAAACATTAATAATCCTCCAAAAAAGGATATTTAAATTTCAAAATAAATTTATGGCACTATAAATTCTCTGTAGCATATTTTTTATAAAAAATTTTGCAATATAATCTTTTGAATGTTACTGAATTCTTTTTAACCTCCTCAAATATGTTTTTTTGAAAGAATCAATGTTAAAAATCAAATATATTCTTTCAAACATACTTTATTTGACAGAATTTTAAATTCTTTAGTGATTTTAAGAGATTCATTCACATTCCAATTAATTATTATACAATCAACGATAAAAATGTAAAATATTTCGCAGAATAGATAAACACATCAAAAAAAGTTTAAATTTGTTTTCCAAAAGAATCTCCTTCATAACTTAAGCGATTGCAAGATTTAAAAATAGCTTTATTTGGAATTCAAGATATTTTTTCATGAAGTAATATTTTATAGCAAATATCATGGAATTAACAATTAAATAAAATATCACTTTACGATTTTACAACTTTATTGTTAATTGAAGTATAATATTCAAATACAATCAATCTCAGCCAATTTTTGTAGGCTAAACTTCATCAGATATCTTGTATAGCAATATATTAATCAATATGTCATTAATTGAGAATATAAACAACCTTTTAGACACGTTTGACACATTTTATTAATTTTTTTACTATATAAAGTATCATTAATTCCCAATAAATAATAAAACCTTATATAATTATATTTTCTTAAAATTTAGAACTTAAAAAAAGGTTTCGTCTATTATTCAAACTCAAATTTGGTATTATTATAATTACATTTAAGATATGCTTTTTTCACGCGCCCTTCAAAATATCCATATAAAAACAAAAAAAATAGATTTTTTATGTTAGCATCCGAGATAATAAAAGGTCAAAGATATACAAATTTTGTACTACTTTCTCTTTCGAAAATACATTATTAGTTAAAAAATTTTTGGCTTATAGAATAACACTAGTTTTTATTGCAAAAAAAAACTCGCACTGAACTATAATAAAGATAATTCACATAAAATTAAAGAAAAAGGTTATATAAATAGTTTTTCATATTTTTAATCTTTCTTTTAGTATTTTATTTGTATTACCGAAAAATTATACTTTTTGATGTTTTTGTGACGCTTTAAATGAGGCACTGGTAAAGTTAAAGCATTGAATAGAATTCATCTAATATCATATGTGAATTTTTATCCATTCGATAAGAAAAAAACATGTATAGTATCACATAAAATTTTTCAAATATAATACAGTTTTTAAATGAAACGAAAAACAAGAATTTAACAATTTTTTTTAGAAAAAAACTTGATAGTATAGTCTATTTATAAATGAATATAAATTTTTGTTTTTTTAAGACTTACAATATAAATTTTTAATTATATTTATAACCTTTAAATATTGCATTAAATTTCGTAAATGTATAAAACTAAAATTTTTTTTAACTTTATGTTCCTTTTTGTAATTCAAGAAAAACATTATACAATTTCCTGTAGCTTTAAAAGGTTAAAGTATTTATGATTCTGACGTATTTATTACAGAAAAACTTTAGTTAAATAAATTTTTTTGCCTCTATCGGAAAAATGTTTTTATTAAAATAAATAATATCTTCGGGCTACAAAGCCATTCTTAAACTATGAAGAAAAATCAATAAGAAGGTTTTTTCGTGCGATTAGTATAGTCTGATCAAGAAAACTAAACAGGATATTGATCAATTTTAGTGTTAGGACCTGTGCTTTTTACCATGACAATCTGAACTTCATCAGCATCTTAATTCTTATAAAATTAAGTGATGAAATTGAAATTTTTACATATTTCTATTTGATGAAAATACCGCAGAAATTGCAAAAATAAGATGTTTTGTGAGATACTTTTAGTAATTTCTTATTTGATGCTATTTTATTCTGCTGATATTTTGATTAAAAGATGGCATAATATATTCTAATAAATTTTAAATGACAAAAATATTTGATCTGTTATTAATATATGTTTTGAAATTTTTTGAACAGTGTTTTCTTAACTAAAGTTTGTGATATCAATTCAACATGATTTTAGAGATATACATGAATGATTTATTGGATTATATATTCTAAAAGACACGAAATAAAATCAAATTTTAATGAAATTCCTTTTTAGAAAACCTTTTTTTACATTTTCTGTTTTTAATAGGTTCAAACTTGGCTTTCATATATTAAATGCTTTTTTTAAGTTGTATGAAGAAATATTATTGTTGTGTTATTTTTAATTTATCCAAAAAATATATTGAGTTTTAAAATGAACAACAATAATTTATAAAAAAAGTATGATTTTTGAATCTAATAATATGACGACAAAAAGATCTAATGTGTGAAATTCGTTTAGCGATTGAAATTACTAAAATTACATATTTAGCAAAAAGAAATATTATATTAATACAAAGTATAACTATAATAAAGGTTTCTTTAAAGTAGAATTCGAAATATTTTGAGTATATTAAGAAACCCTTTTGAGAATTACTTTTTTAAATCATAAAAAGGCTTTTAATATAGAATATATTAACATTTTTGCATTTTATATTTTTTTCTATGTATCTAAAAATAACTATATTTCGATTAATTCAAACTTTTGACTATCTAAAGTACCTAAAAAGGTTTTAGTATAAAAATAAAACCAAGTAATTTGAATAATTCTTTTAGGCCATACAAAGCATTAGAATAACACATGATCATATTTTATTGTAAAAAGTACCAGCTTTGGGACCCTTCAGTTAATTGTTTTAAAATCATAATTTTCTTGGGTTCAGAAAACGTGCATTTTAATTGATAAATTAGGGAAAGATGTTTCTTTGACAACAATCAATTGAATTTTAAAAATTCAGTTTCATTTGTAATATTAAAAATCTGATAATACAATTTTGATAGCTATATATATCCCAATTATTGTTAGAAATAATAAATATACACAATTTTTAGATGAATTTCAATTATTATAATAAAATATATAGAAAATTATAAACTGTTTTGATTAATCTTTGTTGTTATAACCAAATTTAATTTCTATTTTAAATGAAAATTCGGCTATTTTGACTTTATATTGTAATAAATGCTAGTTATAAAAATATTCAATGACAATCTCATTGCAAAAAAAAGATTTTTTTTATGGCGTTCTAGGTTTTAATGCCTACAATCACCCGAAAATTATGTGAAAATGGAAAAAATAAAATAAATATTTTGCGAATAAATTTTATTGTTTATATTTTAGTTTTTGTTGTGCGGCATTTCATATTCTATCGTTGGTAAAATTCAAAAAAAGTGTTGTTCTTTACAAAACACTATCAATTATGTTTTAAAAATTATAATTTGACATACTTACGATTTATCAGAAAAAACATTAAAATTAAAAACTAAAACAAAAAAAATCTTAATCAATTCATTTAGCTGCAAACATAAACATCAATTAATGGAATAGGCAAAATTAAAAAATCTTAATTCCATTCCTATACTCATATATTAAACATTATAAAATTCAAACTTTCTAATAATTGGCCTTTTATTACTAATACTTTTATATGTTTTTTTAGAACTCCGGAAAATATCAAATATTGAAAGAAGTGAAAAATATAATTTATTCAAAAGAAAACGATCGTTTACAAAGATAATTTACTAAATATGGATTTTTTTGCCTTTTCTTTTTTCTTAAACATTTGCCTGTTTAAAAAATTTAGACTTGTGTGTTCTTAGAGTAGGGGTAAAAAAAGAAAAATGTTGTTACACACTGCAAAAAACATGTTTCTAATATATATTCAACAATTTTAACTATTGAATTATTTTATTCTCTATTTTTTACTTCAATCTTCTCATATTTTTTGTCGATTTATTTTCTATTATTTTTATTTTGTATTTTTTTATTTCCACTGCTTTTAAAAAAATTATTACATTTAAATCAATTTGGTTTTTTGCCTTTTATCTTATAAACAAATGATGTTTTTATAATAATCGTAATTTTTGATTTCTTATTCGATCAATTTCTACTAGCGATGATAGTGTCTTGATCCAGACAAATATTTATATTTACATGTATGCGTTATTAAAGTGACGAATTCCTATTTTTGTGCTAATATATAAAGAAATAAAAATAATAATACGTTCCTTGTTTAAAAACCTGGTGATTACGAAAATAATATTTTTTTTGATATTTCACAATACTGCAAAATCTTGCCCAATAGGCACATTAATGCAACAGGTATTCCCATAGGAAAAATTATTAAGTTGATAATTTTTTAAAGAACAGTATATTTGTGTTTTTTATGAATGGTAAATATCATTACTATTCCAGTGTTATTTTTTAAATGCAAATACACATAATTATAGATATTTAATTTATTTTAGGCAGATATAAAACGTTCATTTTATCCTAAAAGTTATAAAAATTCTATACAATCGACATCTATATTTTAATGATTTCGCTGTAATATATAAATGTCAAATGTTGGCGGAATATGCAGAAAAATTAAAATTTTTTATATTAAATTGAGTCTGAATTCACAAACTTAAGATCATATTCAAAACCTTAATGTTTGTTCAAATTATTGAGTTTGATCAAGTTTGTAAAAAAAGTTAAAAAATTTATATATAAGATATTATTTTATATATTTTATCTGCAAAACTTGGGCAAAGAGCATCTGATTTTTCTATTCATTTTTACTTTCTTTGGATTAAAATCAAGATTTTTTATGCATTAGATATATCCCATTTAGGGATTTTTAACAATTTTTTTGATCAAAATGCCATCATTAAATATATCCACTGTTTTTTTTCTTTTTGTATTTGTGTTTAACTTATTTATTTATGTGATGCAAAAGAATCTTCAAATATAGTTTTATAAATCACTAATAGCAAATAAAAAATCTAATTAAATAAAGAAAATAAATCTAAGTTAAATGCTGGTATAACAGACCCTTTATCACGTGGCGAATTAAATATAAATATTATTGCAACACAAAATTCAAAATTTTAAAAATTTTTTAAATGTGTTTCAGATACTTATCTTCGCTGTAGGGTATTGTATAGAAATATTTGATGTATTAAATGGGATGTATTTATAAATATTTACAATATAGATGCAAAACAAAGCAATGAACTAAATTTTTTTGATAAATGTTTGTATTTTTTTTAAAAATATGTGTAACGACTGAATTTCATTTTATTAGAATTTATTACTTGCTTGATTCAAAATTTAGAAAAATAAATTTGCTTTCAATTTCGAGTTTTTAAATCAGAGAAGTTTTAAAGGCGCGATTTTCAACGAATTCTTTCTGAAAGTTTTTTGGTCATATTAAAGTTGATATTCATATTTGCGATTTGATTGCTTTATTTTATGATAAATTTTATATACTTATTTCAATTTATCCTAGTTTAAAAATATATTTTAATAAATTTGAAGATTTATTGTGTTGTTTTTGCACATAACAACAAAAGATTATTCGGGCACTAATTTTTTTAAAAATAAATAGAATTTTCTAATACATTTATGTATTCTTTTATTGTTTGTAGAAATCGCACCGCAAGTATTACCAATCAGAATAAAAAAGCGCTATTATTTAAACTTTAAACTGAAATAAAATTTAAATATTATACGTCGATTTCGGAACTTTATCTATATTAAATGAGTATATTTTCTTAAATTTCTGGTTTTAATAAATTTTTTTTATAAAAAAATCTATTAGATTATTGAGTAATTCACATCCATACAAATTTAACAAATGGGTAAAAGAAAAAAGACGTTAAGAGGGTCACTAAAAAACAAGAAAAAAATCGGGCCTTTGCCAACAAGATTTAGTTGTCCAGAGTGCAAGCACGAAAATGTAGTAAGCTGCAAAGTTTTTAAGAAGGATGGTATTGGTGTTGCAGTGTGTAAAGTCTGTGAGGCAAAACATGAATGTTTGGCATCGGCACTAACAAAACCAATTGATATTTACAGTGACTGGGTAGATAAATCAGATCGATTTTAAAAATTATTGAAATGTAAAAAGTTATCAACTTAAAAAATTAAAATACATGGCATTCAATTAAACATATTTCCTAATTTTCTATTTGGCGATGTGTTACAAAGGCGTGTATGATTTATATTTATTTTTTCAATTTGCGCTTCTATTTTAATTTGTATGCTAGTCAAGTGAATATTTTTAATATTATTTTATTTTACATATCTAAACAAATTTTATCACATATAAAAATTTATTTATATATATTTAGTCGTTTTGGTTTTATTTAATGTATATTCTTGTCGGAAAGATGTTGTTATTAAAATTAATCTTTTTATTTGAAAACGATTTTTAGAAATTAGTTTTCCATAAATCAAATAATAATAACTAAATTTTCTTATCAAATGCAGAACTACAATTTTCCAAAAATAAGTATGATCTTTTTGAAAAAAATAAGAATAATAGAAAAAATTTACATATACAAATTCAAAAAATAATTTATTTTTTTTTCATAATAATGTTTATTTAAAAGGCTAATGAAATTTTAAGATCTACTATATCATATTTAAAAATGATATTTCTGAGGAATAACTTATTTAGTAATTTTTTTATTATTATTTTTTATCGACTTTAAAAGATGCAAACATTCTTTGTTTAAATAAAGCATATAATAAATGATGCAATCATATCATAATAATTTTTTTTCAATTGAATAAATATTATCATGAATTTTCAAGAAGAAAAGATTTGTGAATCTTAGTTCTATTTATATTCAAACAATGAATATAAAAAAATAAAAAATCAGTGAAAACTAAAAACAAGATATTGTTCCAAAAAGTAAGTACAGAAATCGATTTAAAAAATAGATATATTAAACATCTAAGATTTTTGGTTAATCATGTATGATAATGAATTAAAATTTTGCTAAAATGAATTACTTCGATTACATTATAAATAAAATAGTATTTTTTAGCTTTTTTCAAAATAGAACGAAAATAATTTATATAAAACTCTACATTTTTACGTTGTGATTTTTTAATAAACTTTTTAATTTTTGGCTTAATTTTTGGCACAGACACAAAAGTAATATAAAAATAAAACTATATTAATATATTGTAGTCAGCTTGAAAATTCTATGAATTTTTTCATATAAACACAACTATATACAATCCAAAAAACCTTTAACAATTATTGATCGTGAATATCATCCAACAAAAGCCATTATGTATATACACCTTGTTATGCCCAATGTTCGGCCTTAACATATTTTTTCTTAAAAAAAATACTATTTAAAAATTTAATAAATTCTTAACACCCCTAAAAAAATTCCTTCTTTATTTTATAACAATTAACATTGCCATTTGATAATAAAACAATGAAACAGTCTCAATCAATCAACTACTGTTCAAAAAATGTCACTTACAACCGCAGCCCAACGGTTAGTAAGCTGACTAAGTCTCTGTTTCACAACTACCACATGCTTGGTAGGAGAAACTTAGGGCAGGACACACCCAAAATTTTAAATGATTTGTGGTGTAGAGTATTGAAGCCTTATGGTAACAAGTGGAGGATAGAATTCTGAAAAAAATGTAAATCATTTAAAAAAAACACAAGTTGATAATTAGATATACGAACAACAAAAATCAATTTCGAATTTTTATCAATAAACTAGTTTTTTTACTGACAATGTTCCAAAATTCCAAACTTTTCTTTTAAATCTTATTAGTTTATGAAATAAAATGATACAAATATCATGCAATTATATCTATTTTAATTTTTTGATTTTATTTAAATCACACTTAATAACATTATCGAAAACAGAATGACATATATATATCAAATTGAAAAAAATCAAATATGATTTCAATTAAAATTATAATTTCATATGCGTATCTAAACAAAATAACATTAGGCCTTAAAATAAATACGGCCAAAAAAATTCAAATATCATTACTGTATTGTAAAAATATAAATTTTTATTCGCTTAAAGTTTAATTTTTGAACAGGTATCAAGTAGTCTTTTTACAACATTCGCGATTATACAGCTGTTATATTACCATTCTTAGGATCAAAACTATTTTTTTCCATTATAAATTCAACTATTGTCTTATTTTATTCTGAAATTTCTTCCTTTATTGTCTTTTTCTTTTCAACTATAATATTTTTTTCCTGTTTTACTGATTCTATTTCTTTAATTTATCTATTAAAGTAAAATCATCAGCTAAAATCGGTAATCTGGCATAATTAAATTTATATTGAACTTTTTCATTTGTTTCTCAAAATATTAGTTTCAACTTTTTGATAATAACAGTTTTCTTGTTTTCTTTTACTTTTAGTATTGAATTAGTGGGTTTATGACAATGCGTATGTTGTTGTTATTGCATACGTTTTTAACGGAATGATAAGAAAATTATTAGATATATATAATTCAAAAATCTAAGACAATTTGAATCATAATGATTTTTCTTATTCTATTCAATTAATGTCTACAAAAAAATTAGTAAAAAATGTTTTTAATATACAATGACTGTTCAATGTATTTTTATAAGCGTTTAGTAAAAAATTTATTTCGAAAATTTTTATTATTTTAAAGCACTTTTAAAATTCATAAAGATTTGTGGTTTTCGCGAATTGATTTTGTCAAATACCATTTTTTTTGTTATATCGTTTTTTGGTTGCGAAAAATGGTTTCAAAAAATTCGAACTCGTTTCTTTTAACAATAATTTTCGCATGCATTCACTAGACTAGTTAACATATACCGTAAGTAATTTCTATTTTAATAATGATTATTAAATATAAAAATAGCTCTAATAGGGCAGCTAAAAAAATCAGATTGACAAGATACTTATAATAATTATCAATGAATTTTAAGATTGATGTTTATTTTTCCAAAACTTGTTTATTCATTTCAATTTATTTTGCATTTAGTTCATATTAACGATATTAATAATTCTATTTACAAAAAAAACTCCAAAAAATAATAACTTATTGCCATCTTGCACATATCTTAAATTGTCGCACATATTGCGTAGGTAATAGGTAAACTAAGTTTGTAAAAAATAAGAAAAAATAAAATGTTTTTCCGTCTCGTATCAATTTAACTCTTTTTAGGTCTGTAGGCTAGGAATAGTAGCCATTATTTAACAAATCGGACATTTTTTTATCTTTCTTGATCTTTCTTTTTTATGCAGTTTTTGGTTTTTTGTTTTAAGCACTAATTTTTTTTTCTATTTTCTGAATTAAAACTGCATGAAAAGTTGCTTATCATCATAATTACTTTATCTTATCGCAACCGATCCTTTGGATATGTCGCATCTATCACGCAATATCTTTTTGATTTTTTTTTTAAAAAACTGTTATAATTGTATGGTTTTTTTCTATTGATATATTAAAAATACTAAATTTATATATGCCAGAACAAATTTATCCCAAATATCAATATATCAACACCAAGTTCTTTTATATAAAAGATACTAAATAAAAATTGATTATATACATAGAATATTCGTTCATTTTTAATAAAATGTGAAAATTTTGAAAAATAATTAGGAATTAATTGTCTTCTTTTCAATTTATAAATATTATTTTATAGTAATATTATTGTGTTTATATGCATTAAAGTGATAATATAATTATTTAAGAAAGATGTATGTATAAATATAGCACATATTAGGCGTTTGGATCAAATTGAAAAATTTTAAAATGAAACCGTTCATGTTTGTGGTTATGTTAATCGCGTGTTTTTGTCTAAAACTTTAAATGGTAAACCATACACTATTTTACTTTAAACAGTTTTTAGAAATGTCTTTATTTGTGATGTTTTTTTGTCTTGAATAGAAACATTTATCGATTTTTTTATAACATTTTATAAGTTTGGCTTGTTATTGATTGTTGATATCATATTTTCTATGTAAAAACTTGATTCTTTGCTTTATACAGCATGGATACGGCAATATTTCTATTTTTTGTTTTTTTAACATTTTAGTCTATTTTTAAACACTTTAAATAACAACAAACACATTTTAAAATGTATTTGGCAACGATTAAATTTTAGAGGTCTAAAAAATATATATATAAATTTTTCTCAAATAAAATTGATTTTTTAAACATTTTGTTTGGTAAAATTGCAATATATATATTTTTCGGGTTTCGATATTTCAATTTTGTTCAATATAATGGCCAAATAATTTTCAATTTAATTTTGAAAGAAATCCATCGCTTATAAATTCTTAGTCCCATAATTAATATCTCTTTTTTAAAAAAAATTTAAGATTTTTTAGAAAATCATCTATTCAACATAAACTACCTTACGCACCAAATCTAAAGACGTAAAAGTTACCAACTTGCCGACTCCTGGACACTGCATGGTAGTTTCAAATCAAAATTTATGTTTAACAATCACCATACCCAAGAAAGTTGATTTTATACAGGACGTTTAATATGAAAAAATAAGAATCTATAACATACATCAAAACACAGAAATTTTATTTTTTCTGCTGCAAAAATTTAAAAAAATTTTCTTCCACATTACGGCATTACAATAAAATTTTATTAAATTTTACATTTTTACGATCTAACAAATTACAAATTTTGTGAAATGCCCTTATAACTAATGATTTTTTTCTTTTTACAATTTTATAGCCCTTGTATATATATTTAGGTTATAATTTTCACTGGTTATTTTATGCAAAAGTCTGCTTTAGTCAAATGAACCTTTTTTTGTGTTTAAAAATAACAATCTTGGAATTTTTATAGTTTTTTAATATAATTGTCTTAATTTCTTGCAAAAATCTACAATAAAATTAAAAAAATATTTTTTTTGTAAATCAATTTTTATGATACATCAAATCTGATAATATAAATATATTATGTTTATTTTATATAAATTTTCCAAATTTCATCGTAAATTCATGCAAAAAGTCCTAAATATAGATTTTCTAGATACAAAATATTTGTTTGCTTGTGTAAATAATTAAATATATTCATAATATTGGAATTAAATTTAACCAAAGTAAATGAAAATAGAAATAAATAATTGTTTAAACAATAAAGATTTACCATATGTCTATTAAAAATAAATTTTTAAGCAGAAGAAGACTTAAGGTTTTTTTATTTATTACTGTTGGATGGATATTGATTAGAATTGTGAAAAAATGAAGAAAAAATACTAGATTGTTTTTTATTCATGTTTATTTAAAACGAATTTCTTTATATAATTTATTTTTGGTTTTTTAAACCAATCATCGATCGTCAAAATCAATATTTTAAAAACCATTTAATTTTTAGTAAAACATCTTAATTCATTTTATGTCAACTTTAAAAAAAACCAATTAAAATTGGTGATGATTACATCAACCAATGACAATTTTTAATAATAATTTTATAACAATTTTTGACAAGATTAATTTGTAGAATATAATTTTTATATTTTCACAAATTAATGACGTAGTTTCTATAAAGAAACAATAATTTAACCTAAATATATAGAATTTTAATGAAATAATGTACACTAAACTCTTAATACTCTTAATATTCAATAATTACACATAGTGATATTATCAATATTCAATTTTGTATACCATTTCAACCTTCATCAAAAAAAAACGGGAATAAAAAATTATAATATATTATGAAAAACTGAAATCATTAAAAAAAGTTGATTACTAATAAATTTTTCTTCGAAAAATGTGAGATAAATTTATATTCACAATATTTTAGCTTTTAATGTTTTCTTTTATACAAAAACAATGTATAATATTAACACTACATAAGTCAACAATTTCTGATTACGTATGTACAGTATAGTTGAAAATCCGTAGCCATTGGTATTGTTTTTAGAAAACGCACTAACGATAGCACATGACTAATACACTATTTTTATTCTCTCTTACCAGAATTTCCAGCTATCTCTATTTTTTAAATTCATAATATGTTATTGCCGCGCCTAAAGAATCATTAAACAGTTATATAAAAATAGTATAATTTGAGTGCAAATAAAATATTTTTGTACTAAAAATATATTGAAAAATACAATAATAAACAGAATAATTTCCATTCGCTTCTTTTATTGATTAAAATATTTTATTACATTCTAAACACAAGTTTAACTATCGTAAATATAAATAATTTGTGAATTTTGTGTTCAAAAAAAAAAATTTTCTGGCCTTTTTTTTACAAAATATTGAGTTAAGATTGTCTCAAGACAAAAAAAATTATATATTCTTTAGAAAAAAATGCACATTATACATAAATTATACTAGTGAATAGTAAAAAAAACTTTTTTTTATAAAAAAACGAGCCTTTATATGTTACTTTTCTTAATAAAACTACATGTTTTTTTCAAAAGGTTTTATTTGCATCTATGTGGAGTGATGTTAGTGTGTATTCAAAAATCTAGTTTTAAAAATAAATTCATTGAAAATTCTGTCATAAAATGTTTTTCTTATCATTAGTATTATCAAATACATACTAATTAGCTTTGTGTATTTTTTTTGTTATTCAACTGGGTTTACCTTTCAGCCGAATGTTTTAAAACCAAAAAATCAGATCATTTTATATTAAATTTAAAAAAAACCGAGAATAAAATTAGAGCCCATATTTAGCTATGAATAGATAAAATTTGTGTATGATATATTTATATTACATTAAGTTACATTATTTAGCTTATTATGTATTATTAAACTTTAGAAAGTATTATATATAACACTTTTTTATAAGATATACATATATTTGTTGTAACAGTTATCTCTAATCGCAAGTTAATACGCGTTTTCATCAAAATACTAAAATTTCTCGCCAGTGATTTTTGTACATTAGAACCACATTAGCTAGTATAATTTCTTAAATATCCAAGAGCAATTGATTCTACCTTATCTATTAGATCTCAAGAATTATTTAAACGACAAAAACATAAACAAAACCACTTGAAGATTTTTCTAAAAACATTGGTTTAATATTAAATAAAAAAAATTTATATTGGTCCTATATAGGTAAAGAATCGTAGTAATATTATATGAAACACCCAAATGACTGAACTCTTTACATTTATCATATGTCTGAGTAACTTTTCGGATGTTAAAATTTTTTTTCATCTACTTGACTATTTAAATTCGAATGCTTTTTTGTATTGTTGTGATGCATAAGTGAAATATAGAAAAAAATATTGTTTTCAAATTTTTTTACACAGAAAAAAAAATTGCATATATTTTTTTAAAGCTAAAGACTCTATTTTATATCGCTTCCATAAAATTTTTAAAGAAATGAATAATTACAAATAAAATGATTTTAAAGATACTGCTTCACTATTTTTTTGATTTTATTAACCTTTTTCATACTACTTTTTGTTTTGTTTGCGAAGCAGCTTTGCCTTTCAACATCATGTTTTATATTTGTATAAAATTTTATACTGATCGGCAGTAAACATAAAAAACCAGATTTTTGCGATATGCATGCAATTGTGAAATGACAAAAGTTTATATTTCAATCTGTAAATGTTACACAATAAAACTCTGCATTTATTTTTAAACGTGTTTTGTTCTCAAATGTTTTGAAAAATTGCAAAAAATCAAATATACATCGCTTTTATAAAAGTTTTTATTTATAAAATATTTCTTCATCAAATTCACTGTTAAAAAATCCTTTTCAAAATGAATTTTTGAATAAGACCTATTCTGTAATGATTTTGAATACATAAAAACCAATTTATTTTTTTTAACCCAATTTTAAATATTGTTATTAAAAATTTGCAAAAGAAAGTAAGCTAAAATAGAAGGTATAGAATGTATGTTGAAGCTTCCTAAAAGTATAAATATAATAATATTTTGGAAAAAATGTTTTTTTTGTGATTACCTTACGAATAAATTTAATTAGATCTGTTCGAAATATTTTTTATAACTTTTTACATAATATTATTATCAATCAAAAATATTTTAAAAGGTTTTATAGACTTTAAGAACAATAAATTTTTTTAATTTTTTGAATTATCGTTTATGAATATTTTATGTTTTTACAGAACATCAATGTGAGAAACATACAGATCACCAGCCCAAACGTTTTAAATGAAACGCTTGTAAGGTAGAGATATATTATAATAAAACACTGAATACCTTAACAACATGTTATTAAAATGATTAATTGGAAATAACCCAGGAGGAGGAGTGAAAAGAAATAAAGAAAAGAAAAGAAAAGAGTGTGTAAATAAAGAACAAAAAAAGTTATAAAACGATAATAAAAAACCAAAGTTAAAAGGTAATAAAATAGTTTTTTCTAAGCAAATTGAAAATTTATATTTTTACATTTACTTTGCAAAACATGTACAAACAATTGATTTTTTTCTCTTTTACCATGATGCTCCTGAAGATTTGCCGTCTCTTATATGTCACCACAATCAAAAAAATACAAATACCTATTTATATTTATAATTTACTTCTATGGATGAACGAATAATGATTAAAAATTCTTCAAATTTTTCTTTTCATATTAATCAAAGGTTCTGTTTTCAATCATTTATTTTTTTTAATGTCATTCGATGATTTTTTCATAATTTTTTTTCGTATCGATGAAAACAACCAATACACAAAATTCTAAAGGCAATATTCCATGACTTTTCTTTAAAAAAATATAGTGCGATTAAGACGGAATACTACTGATTGATCTTACACAAACCTAATTAAAAGATTAAAATAGCCTAAAAATATTTTGTTGTTTTCTTGTGATGCATTGGAAAAAACTATACTGTTTTATTGTAAAGTTTTTAATTTTGGTTTAATGAAGTTCATTTGAAACATGAATTTTATAATTCAACTATTATGTAAATTTTTCAACTAAACCGAAAAAACGGAAAAGTTTTTTTCCTCATGTAAAATTTTCTTTTGTTTATTATTTGGTAACACATCTATATTGTTTGGCTTTTAGTGAAATTCCTATACCTTTTTAATTTTTTTTCTAAATTTCATGGTAAAATAACAATAGCACAAAAATGTTAAAAAAATTTGTTTGCAAAAAAATTTACAAATCTATAAAACAAAACAAAAATAGCTAATAAAAAATAATAAAAATATGAAAGGATTAATCTCGCAATCATCATTCATTCCAAGGTCTCTTCTTTCTTATTTTCTTTTAATATGGGCTCATTGTAAATTAAAATATGAACAAAGAAAACAAGAATCCTTAAAAATGTACGAAAACACAGACAAACAAAATGAAAAGAATAACCAAGAACTATGCAATGAAATGCCATTAGGTTTTGAGGAATTACATATTCCAGCCGATAAATTAGCTAAAGAAGTAATAACTGACTTAAATCTGCATGAAAACATAACAAAAACAGGCACAACAATAGTGGGTTTACGCTACAAAGACGGCGTTGTTATAGCAGCCGACACGCGATCAACTTCGGGTCCGATTGTAGCTAACAAAAACTGTTTGAAAATACACAAAATTTACGATAACATCTATACGTGTGGGGCAGGAACAGCGGCTGACACCGATAGAGTCACAAAGCTTGCAAGCCGACAGATGACACTTTTCCACAGAAAATACGATATTGTTCCGCGTATCAACCATTGTGTCAGATTTTTACGCAACCATTTATTCTACTACAACGGGTATATTGGTGTAGCTTTGGTTTTGGGTGGAATTGACGAGAAAGGAAGCCATCTTTATAGTATATCGCATAACGGATATTTCAACAAGGAAGAGTTTACTGCGATGGGAAGTGGGTCTTTGGCAGCTATCAGTATTCTAGAAAATGGGTACAGAAGAGATTTAAGCAGAGAGGAAGCTGTCTCTTTGGCCTGTGACGCAGTAAAAGCTGGTATTCTAAATGATTTATATTCTGGTAGCAATATTGATGTGTGTGTTTTAAGCAAAGATGAGGTTCAGGGATGTCATGTCGAAATGAATCGAAATTTCATGGTTGTCAGTGCTAGAGAAGGTAACGAAAAGCTGGAAAAGTATCCTTTAAACAGTATAAAAATCACCAAGGAAGAAATCTTGAAGTTAATAGAAAACGGAGATTAAAGTTGTGATTATGTTGATTTTTTGTGCAACTATGTTATCTGTAGAATGAGATTATTTTCGATTTTCAATATATTATTCTAAAATTCATCTGAATATTCGGTAACATTCGATATAATGTTTGAAATATTTATAACTTTGATCAAAAAATTGCATTCTCTTCTAAAAAAATATATACTTTTTTAATATATATAATAGTAGCGAATTATATATTTTAATTGGCTACTTTTTACAATTTTTTCTAAAAATCGACGCCTAATAATTAGATGAAAATTAATTTTTCTCGTTTTAAGAAATATAAAATACCATTAGCTAATGCATTAGCTTCTTTTTCTTTGGAGAAGGACTGATTGAACCACAATTGTGTTCTTCTTGAATATTTTTATCACTAGACTTTCAAAACACCATAATGATAAATTTTTATAAAGAAACAACGATAGTAAATATATGTGTTAAACGTAAAAATCATTTATTACAATCTAATTTTTGCTTCTATATTATTTTGATATACCTCTTCTCTTTACTTTTTCTTTTTCTTCTCTCTCTTCTTTTTAAGTTGATAAGAACCTCCTAATCTATTGAAATTACAAGAATGTGGATCTGCAGGTGCCACATCTAAAGATTTTAGCCGGCTTATCATCAACATCCACACTTATCTACAAAATCTGTTTCACATTAAAATTTTTAAAGCTTATAATAAAATAATCCTAATTTCTGACTAATAAATTAAAAATTGTGAAATTCTTTATCTACAAATCAAATATATTTAAAATCATATATTGTATAAAAACTTATAGAAAAAACCGTTTTTTATAAATTCAATAAATTAAAATATATTTTCCTTTGGCAAAAAAAACATACAAAGAATACTATTTTTAAATTTCAGATAATCATATACTTTTATATAAAATTTACAAAAATACCTCTGTCAAAAACAATAATACAAATCCAAACCTAAAAAAATTATAATTAAAGAATGGATAATTATAAAAAATATAGAACTATTTTTTTATTGATAATGATTTAAAAATTGTAATTTATTTTGTGTTATTAAAAATATGGTAAATATTTAAAATTTCATATAATTTACAATAATTAGAAAAAAAATAGGTGTTTCAATAACTATTTCAGAGATTTTAAATTCTAACTATTTATGTTACTTCGGCAAGGGCTAAAAATCCTTTTGTGAAAAAAATAGTTCTCAAGAAAATAAACTACTATTTTCGCTAATTACATATTGGCTTTTATTTTTATAAAAATTATTATTAGAATTATGACTAAAATTAATATTATTCATTGTTTATAGTATTTTTAAAAAATAAATACAGGTTTTAAAGATGAAGAAATGCTAAATTGACACTTTTCCTTATAGATTAATCATCTAGACTTCAATCAATCAGCAAAGAAAACATTTCTAAAAATGTCAAAAACACAATTTATCTGTCATCTAATGATAGCCTAAAAAGATAAATGAGCAAAAAAACTAAATATTCTTATTTCTCTTTAAATCGTAACTTATAAACGGTTGGATGTACGGTTCCTTCTACGATGTTTGTCCGACTTTCCATTTCTAGATATATTGTAAGAATTATTCATTTATTCGATCTACTTTATTCAATGAAGCTATTTAAGCTTTTTACTGATTAAAAAGCACCAATCAATTTTCTGATCAAAAAATATCAAAATACTTAAACTTCATATATCAAGCTTATCTTGATAATTTGCACCAATAAATGTGTAACTTTGATTCTTTTGGATCAAAACATCAATAATATATATATGTTTTTCTCATTGAGAAACATTATATACAACTAAAACCTTAATATTATTCTTATAAAACAAGCCTAATTTTAAAAAAATTTGAAGTTCGAGGTATAAATTATTATTTTACGAAATTAAAAAAAAATTGTTTTTTGTTCATATTGACTCTATACAGTAACTAAATTTATTAAAATTTTTTGTAGATTTAGCAGGTGAATTAGTTATTATTTGCGAAATTGTATATATCGATTATTTTATTTACTAAAATAATTTGTATAAAATAGTAATTAATAATATTCTAATCCAGACCATTTCAATAAGAAAAATATACACCTAAATTTTCTTTAATATAGATTTTTAACAAACTACTAATCAATAACCAAAATTTGTCTTATCTGTACATATTTGTTCAAACTAAAATATTATTTTTCGGTAAAAAGCTCCATAATAAATCAAAAAAATTCTATTTGCTTTCCTATATTTTTTCTATAATGCATTACGAAATAATATAACCAAGACTAGCAATTTTATTTTTTTGAAACACCAGTTATATGAATTTTTGTCGCTAAGTCTTTTTATGTGAAAAAACAACGTATATCTAAAGGAATTATATGAAATAAATAAAATTTATTAAAATTTAAAAAAACCTATTATAAAATCGAATTATTATTATTTCTTAGACTAGGAATATGTAAAAAGTTTTTTATTTAAAACTTTTACCATTATTTTTTTCGTATTTAAATTTAAATACACATATGTAAAAACGTAATTTCAATTAAGTCATACTCAATTTTTGCTATTTTATGAATTTCTATTAATCAAATTGCCTAAAATTGACCTCAAAACGAATGAATTATTATAAAAATCGTTCTTGTTAGACATTAATCATAATTGTGAAAATGACACTAAATTTCTTCTTTTCAGTTACTTCTCTTTTGAACATAAAAAATTTATTTATGTGGAAGACTTATATAGTTATTGGACAAAAAGAACAATTATACAAACGAAATGATTCTAAAACATCATTAAAAATGCTAAATACTAATATACAAAACTATTACTATTTGATTCACATCCGATAGTGAAAATGGACTTCAAAACTTAGAAAAATAAAAAAAAATTTCAATACAAGCAATCATATTGAATGTACGAAAAAATTCCAAGAATACTATATATAGTGTATTTTATAAAAAAAAACGGTTAAACTTTCAAATTGAATATGACTTAATGAAATTAAATTAAATAAGATCAACGTAAATTCAATTAATAAATAAATGCTTGACAGAAATAAAATGTGAAAAAATAAGCTTATAATTCAGGAAAGGTTAAAAAAACTTTTATTATGATTGTAGTGCTAGGATTATTGTAAAAAAGGTGTGAAATATTTTGTAAATCTTTTTTTCACTTTTTCAAATTTTGTATATTTTTATATTATAGATACATTTTACTTCTGCAATTTAATTCAGTGTACATTATGAATATTAATATTGATTTCCTATTATGGGTAATATTAATTATAGGGTATAAAATTATTGTATTTAAGATAATGATAAAGACTGAAATTACTAATGTTTGTAATTACTTTGTTTTATACATTATTAGAGCTAAGAAAATGCATTTTTTTAATATAAAATCAATATAAAAGTTATAAGAAAAAAATATTTATTCGTGGTTTTATCTTGATATACAGAAAAGTGCAATGAATAACATTTTTTGTGACTTTAAGTTTTTTTATACATAATTTTATGTTTATTGATACTAGAAATTTTGCTATTCATCTACAAAAATAAGTCTGTAGAATCTTATGCCATTATTTTTTTCAATTTAAAAAATGTCTAAAAAAACAAAAATATTACGATCAGATACATATTAAATAGTATTTTGAAAGATCAATGTCGACTTATTTTATGTTCGAGTTGATATCAATAATATTGTTATGATTTAACGAACAAATGACAAAAACACAATTCTTAATCAAAATCATACCAAAGAAAATATTTTTATATTTTTGTATATATTAACACTTATTTTATGTTTTATATTATATATCGAAAACGTATGATTTTACAATCTATTAAATTTTCTTTTGGATCTATTCTTGTTAAAAAAGTAAATATTTTTGCTTTTATTATTGATTTATAAACTAATTAAGTCAAGAAAATATAATTAAAGAAATCATGTATTAAATTTCTAACATTTTGCAATTCAGATTAAAAAATAAATGCTTATAAAAATTTTTTTTAAGATTTTGGTAGTTTTGTAAGTATAATTGTATATATTAAATTATTTATAAATGCAGCAAACAATGTTATTTGGTTGCATCGGTAAATTTTGTTACAATCCAGAAAAAAATTCATTATTGAAACCTCTATAAATTAAATCAATTATTTTAGGATCTATAAAAAATTATTGAAATAAGGTGAGTCTAATGAAAGAAAAAACCAGATATATCTTAGAAATTTTTTTCTATGAAAGACTTTTTTTTAGGTCTATATGCATTTCTCAAACCATGACTAATCAAGGCGAAAGTGTAAATGAATTTTCGAAAATAATTTCCAAATATAGTTTTATTAATAAAAGAATTTTTATACCCGATCGTATAAATAATATTTTTTACAATTTGAAACCATTCTTGCATGGAATACTATTTTATAATTTTTTTTTCAATGCTTATTTACAATATATCACCGTAAAAATCGAAGATAGCGAAAAAAATATAAAATGTAGAATATTTATATAAATAATGTTTGATTTTTTATAATCTATTTTATAATGAATTACAACATAGATCCTAATAAAATCTGTTATCAATGATTTTTAAGTCTTTTTATATTTAATTTGTGTTTTTAAAAGAAAATGTTTTAAACCGTCAAAATATGAATTTCAGGATATTTGTAATGCGAACTTTCTATTACATTTTTATTCAATAAAAAAGGCCTGGATCTATACTTTATAAATTTCACAATTTCGAAAAATATATATAATATTTTTTAGGTCTTAATAAAACAATGTTTTATCAAGTCAATTGTAAATAAAAAAATCGAAAACTCTTACTTTTGCGAAAATTGATTTTGAATATATCTTACTTAAGCTATCATTTTTAACTTATAATATCAATTTAGAATATAATTTTTTCGGTTTATGACATGAAATAAACTGCTAACTTCACAAAGAGAAATGCATCGATATTGATTTTTAGTGTTAAGTTTAACAATAATTTAAGTACTAATCGCTTTTAGATGTCACAAAAACATTTTCTTTTATACTTATTCGTTATATTATGAAACTTTTAATGCAAATAAACATTATAACTAAATAAAATAAGATTTTGCAAGTAAGTTGTATTTTTCGAAAAGAATACATTACTTGTGAATCACGCCGAAATCAAATAAAAATGATAAAATTCGTCAAGACTTCTTATATTAATTGTATTTTAGGCACAATACATCATACCGACACCTATTTTTGCCATTATTAGAAATATCTATTTCTTTAGTATATTTTTTAAAATACTAATGATTCACTTTTATTATTTCGGAATATGAAGATATACCTACAAATCCACAAATTTACCGGTATATAAAAACTGATGCTTTTTTGCAATTATCATACTATTCAAGGAATATTTTTTGTAATTAATGTGTATAAAATAGTTTTAATAATAATATTAAAAAAAAATAAAATGTATTGGTAAATAACAGAGTATTTAATAGGACTATACATGTGAGTGTCTTTGAAAAAATTTACAAAAACTTACAAATAAGGTTAAAATCTCTTTTTTATTTTTTTAAGTAAACCACATTACATGTAATTAACCCAATGAAAAAATAATTTACATATTGTTTATACTATTATCTTTATTTCAATTTAGAAAAAAAATAAAATTTATATTGTAAAATGTACCTCATATCGATTCACAATATAAATAAAAAAATTCAAATTTTACGCAATGAAATGTATAAACAGTATCTTTTAGATTTTAAATTTCAACCTTTGCATAATTTAACACTTTTTTAAAAAAAAATCTTTCAACACTTTTCATAGTTCAAATTACTAAAAATAATCAAATTTATGTTTTAAATGTAGATTCTTTGCAATATGAGAAACAAAAAACATAAAAAATAGCAAGAACAAGAAAAAAAAGTTCTTATAGTTTTTAAAGAAAGACGAAGAATTTCTAAGTTCTATGTATAGTTTCAAAAATATAAGTTTGTTAAAAAACGTTTTATATTAATTGTTATCACCTGTCAACAGATAGGTTTTCCATTATAATCTACGCCTATATTTATGTTTCAAGATGTTACCTTATGACCAATAAATTATTTTTTTGATACAATCTTAAAAATATTTTTATATCGTAATCATAGAAAAAAAATAAAAAATAGAACAGCTCTGCAAATTTAGAATAACACATAAAAATTTTTGTAAATATAACAATGCTAATATGTAAGTGATTGTGTTGATAAAAATTATATATATTTTTTGGCATATTCATTTTCGTTTATGAAAAAATATTAAAAATTGCAAAATGATAATGCTGTTTGCGTTGGTAAAATAATATTTTATTTTTATCAAGTTTAATTATTTAAAAAATTGTTAAATGTATTAGAAGAAAATTACCACGATATTATTATCTATACTTATATTATCTTTACTTTAGACTTGCATGATATAATAGGGTATATATTTATGATATTCAGCGAATGCTTAATACATAGAATTGAATTTCGGTTTTATGTTTTTATCCTTGTAATTATAATGAATTTTGTATTTTTTTACCTTTATAACGCCTTTTTTATAGTATTATTGTTTACCAGGGCTTGGTTACAACATTCTTTTTCATTTTGTTTATTTTTTTGTGTGATGATATTCCTCAGACGGAGAGTCTTTATGAATATCTTGGTTGTTTGAAGTGTAGGATGTTTGTTTATGCATATAATATAAAATATTAGTAACAAAGGTGTCTAAATATGTTATAAAAGGATAATACTTTGTAATTATTGTTTTTTATATCTATTTATAATACTATTCATACCACCTTTTATTATTTATTATTTATTGCTAATTTTTTTTCTTCCGTTTTTTTAATGTTTATGAAAAATATATGGGTTATTCCAAGTTTTCTTCTAAATAACCTATCATCATTCACTGTTTTCGTAATAAAAGATCTTAACCTCACAAACGTTGCACTTAGAGCGTTTAGGCTGAGATTCGTGTTTTCTCACACGTTATGTCGCAATTTTATTTGTATTCTTAACATGCTAAGAGAAGATTTCTTCACAACACACTCTACACGATAACATGTAGAAATGACCTTCATTTTTTATTGAACAATTTATATATACTCTATCATTAGATTTCATATGTAATTTTATCTTGTTTCTTTAGTGTTTTTTTGTTGGTTGTATTTATAAATTATAAAAATTATTTAAAATATAATTACAAGAGTTTTACATATATTTGAAATTTTTATTAACATCTTTACAAAATAAAATTTCATGATTTTCAAAGTAATATTGAGTTTTAATCTCAATGATACAGATATTTTCCTAACCAATTATAAAAATACCGATAATATATTAGAATTTGTTGTTGTTATGAATGTTGCTTTTTTTCATATCTAATAACACATTTTTTTGTTTCTGCATTTGTCTATATGTTTCATTTGTCATAAATATATTCCTAAAGCAAAAAAATTTAGATTTTTTTTATATTTTTCGATTTCTTATAAATCAAATTTTTTACAATAATATTCTGATTAAAAAGAAAGCAATAATCATATCGGAATTATTATAGGGGCATTAAAATTTAAGACCAAACTAAACTCGTAATTTGGTTTGTTATACACAATGCACATATAAACAAATTCTTTTTTTTTATCGATATTATTTTTTTAATAAAAAGCAAACAGAAACAATTTTGATTAGAGGAAATGCATATATTTGATAGAGATAAATCAGTGCACATTAAAGTTTAAATCAGAATCAATTGTGTTTGCGCTCATTCAAACATATATCGACAATTATAATGTTCTTATTTACTGTATATTCTCCAAAATCTAAAAATAAATTATGGTGGTTCTGCGTCAAAATATCGAATCTTAAAAGGTACTAGATACAGAGAATGAAGCGATTTTTCTCTGAGAAAGCTGTCAAGCATTGCAATTTTTGTAACATCAGCTATTCCAGGTTGATTGGTCGTAGTACTCACCGTTTTTGCTGCCTGAACTGCGAAAGTTAAGAATTAAAGTATTTTATGAAAACCACATTCTCGAGTTATTCATCCATTATGTGAGTAGAGTAAAAGGTGCATATACATCAATGAATTTCTATATAAATAATCTCTTTGCCTTTTTATATATTTTTAATATTCATATTATCAAAAAGAATTTATCCGGTGAAGGGAAAGAAATAAATTAATTTGATGTTACATTTTAAAATAAAAGCCATGCAATTTTTAACACAATTTTATAATTTGTAAAATATAAATACTTCTGTTTGCTTTTATTTTTTTATTTGGAACATAAAAATCACATATAAGATTAAAACATAAAATAATAAGTAATGTAAGTTGTAGGAAAATATTAATAAAAAAAACTTTGATGAAAAAAATGAATTATGATCCATACAGTTCTTTATAGCAATAATACATTTTTTAATATCGAATTTGGAAATTTACCATTTCTGAACAGTTTTTCCTTCCTAATATCATAAAAGAAGTTAACTTTTCTCATAGAAGTTTTTGTTGAGTTTTGCGATGATCGAAACAAATAGTTTTATTTTCACAAAATAATATATATTTGATGTAGATTTTTCTATGTAATTAGATTTATGTTATACCAAAACCGTGTATATATGTGTATTATCAGGTAGATTATCTTGTTTTTCTATTATAAAATTATACAACGAGTTTTTTAACAATAGAAGTTGTTGTTTCTTTATAAATTTTTTTAGCTATATAACATTAACAATTTGCTAAATATTAAATACATAGAAATATTATGTTTAAATAGTGTATATTTAAAACCAAATGTTTTTTTTAAGAATTAATATCACCAAATCAATGATTTTTCTCTATTCTCTATTATTTTAAATATATTGTATTTCAATAAAAAAATAAAATTATATATATAATATACATATTTATTATTCAGACTAGTTATAAAAACAAGTAAGAACATTTCAATGCCGAAAAACATGATTGTTTTATAGAAAACCGACAAATACAAGTATTTTTTATATGTTCTTAATATTGTGCATTTTTAAGTGTTTATTTTACGGAAACAAAACAAATAAATGCACTAGAATCCTGTAAGTTCGTTTTTGTGTGTTAAAATTTTATATTTTGATTCTATATAAGGTTATGACATGAAAAAAATTTAATTATTTTTTTTTGATATCGGGTATTACATTCGCAGAAATGCAGATAAATTTTAATAAAGCAATTTGTTCTAAAACACGTTGTAACGTGCGGCAATATTAAAGCTTACCATAATCTCCAAACCTTTATTCATTCCTTCATTTTTTAACCTGAAAAGTATACAAGCATTTTATAGAACATACAAAGAATTATGAGAAACACTATGCAGAGCAGATTTAAGAATATAATATAAGTTTACATATCTTTAACGTTGACGAAAAAGTCTTTAAAAAGAAACCATCAAGCAAACTATAAATAAATCTTATGTTTGTTTTCCTTTACACACATTTCTTCTTTATATCCTTTACCTACGCAATCCTCACTATCAACGGTAAAATGAAGTAATTTTTTTTATAAATTCAAAAATAATATCAAATATGTACCAAATTTATATATTCGATTTGATTTTTTTTTGAATTAATTTTTAAAATACATCAATGATTAAAACCAAATTAAAAAAAGATTTTTTTAATATTCAAAAACATGTAAAAAAGATAAATTGACATATTTTATATCATTTCTTTCATAAGTAACAATATATAAAAAAATTCTTATTTGATAAAATTAGTCCATTTGAAGTATATATTCTTAACTTCTTGTTCCTTTACAGATGGATACTTTCCTGAGAATATTTTCTTTAATTTAACAACTAGACAAAAAAAATGTTCTAAGAGGTGGAGATCAAATATAAACGTTTAATAATAACCATTATTTTATTGGATATAATATTTCTTATAAAATTATTATCTTTTTTATTTTTCATATATACATATCTTCGTCACTGTATATATACTGGTGGTGTACCATCATTACATAAACATGTAAAAAATTTTTATTATTTGTAAATATAATGTGTTTATTTACTATATTTAATATATGATAACAAATATATGTTAAAAAAAACCTTTTAGATATTATTTTAGGTATTATATATTGAAAATATATAATAGAATATGTATATGTGATAAATGTAGAAAAATAGATATAGTTTATAACGAAGACAAAAAAAAATTTAGCAATATATTTATATCAAGTAAGTGATAAAATACGCCAGTTTATCATCGATTTTCTGACTATAATTGTAGTTCAAAGAATTCAACATAAATATTAAAAATTTGTAGAAGCAAAAAAATTTTTTATAAAATTTAAAATATTTTATGACTTTCGATATGCAGATCAGAAAAACAAAGAATGAATCGAGCCTGTATAGTTAAAAATCATTAAAAACAGTTTTTGATATTTAGATTTATCTACAAATGAAATACCAATTTCGATAATGAATTTGTCTTCAATTGAGCAATTTTTGTTTACTCAATTATTCTACAATATTAAAATTTTATTTATTTAATTTGCTTGATTTCTTTCAAATATACGATATTATAATACTTTTTTATCAAAATAAAAATATACAGAAAAATTTTATATTATTTGTTAGGTAATTTGACAAGAACATTGCTTACATTTTAAAAACAAAACCATTTAAAAATTTTATAGACAAACAGAGAGATTAATACCAAGTATTTGAATATAACAGACTTAATTATATTTCTAAAAATGCAGAAGCTTGGATATGATAAATTTTGAAAATTATCAAGTTTCTGAAATTTGTATTAGAAAATGCAGACATAAATTAAATAATATCTATACTAAGGCGAAATACGTTTAATAAATATAATTACTGTGATTTTATCGGAAGATTCATGAATATTTATGAATTTTCAGCAAATAAACGAATTAAAACACCCGGATACTAATAAAATTTTTATTTACTAAGAATTGCTTATTTAAATTCAAACTAACTATACAAGAATATGAGATTTTTAACAGCATTGCTTAAATAATAAGAAATAACTTATTTACAAACTAAAATAACCCTTCACAAACAAATAAATCAAAAAAATGATAAAGATAATTAAAAAGTATCCGCTAACAAGCTACATTTTATATAGAATACTTAACTCATTCTTGTTGCGAACAATCTTTGAACCCGACGAAATTTGGCAGAACATAGAGCCGATACCGTATTTATTCTTCAATGAAGGCGTGCTTACTTGGGACTGGAAAACAGGAATCAGAACTATCAACGCGATATTGCCATATTTAATTCCACACTTTATATTCTTTAAGTTCTTTCCCACGCAATATCCCAAATGTGGTTTTTACCTAACAAAAGTCGTTTCAGGAATTCTTTCAGGCATATGCGATTATTTTGTGTACAAACTTGGAATGAGCTTGAAAATAAATGCCGACAATTTGATCTTTTCGACCCTTTTTTCGCACGGTTTGTGGTTGTATGCTGCGCGATCACACATAAACTCGCTAGAAATGACTTCAATTGCAGTTATAACGTATTATCTGACAAAGTATAATAGGAATGTGTATAGAAATGGTAGCCGGCTGTATTTACTGATAGCGACAATCGGCATAGCTTACATTTCATATTGCAGACCGACTAGCGTTTTTTTCATAGGCGTGTTGTGTCTTGAAAATCCTTTATGCTTATTTTTGATTGTTCCGCTAACAGTGTTGATTTATTCTATGCTAATATCGATTGATTGCAAAATTTATGGTGAATTTATTATTCCACCATGGAATTTCGCCAAATTGAATTTATTTTACGGCATGTCTGATTTGTTTGGAAAACAGCCGTGGTATTGCTATTTCATATTTATCACTATTTTGTGTGGAATCTTGCCTATATTGATAATTTACAACGATATTAGACTTTTTTTCAGAAGAAATAAAAATAAAAAAGATAAGGTGAAATTCGGTCCAAAATCTTCAGGCATTAGAAAACCAGAAAAAAGAATAACTTATGTTGATAAAACATCGGAAGTAGAGAGAACACGAATTAATTGGGTAAAAATGGCTATGCTTGTCTATTTTACAGCATATATGTTTATTGGACACAAGGAAATGAGATTTTTGGTTCCTTTAATACCTTTTATCAACATGTATTCAAGCAAGCATTTAACGCCTTTTCTAAAGAGGGTTTTAGCAATTTCTCTTTTTGTATCTTTTTTTATTGGCCTCACACACCAAAATTACATCAACACTTTGGATTTTTTACATAAGAAAATTCAAGAACAAAAACTTGTACATCAGGAATTGCGCAATAAAAGTAAAAGTAAAATATTTTCAAGAAAAAAAGAGGATAACTCAGAAAAATTAGAGGATAAAAAGATTCGTGTGCTTTATTGTGTATGTCCATATTCATTACCAGCACAATCTTATTTCTTCGATAAAAATGTGATCATCGATCATATATTCGCAGAACCAGATATATTCTCGAAAAAGAAAGATATCAAGTTTTATAAAAAATTTGGAACAAATATTCTTGTTAACGAGTTTGGTAAATTTATAGATAAAGGGTTTCTCGATTACGAGTTCGATAAGTATGATTTTATATTGTGTTACGACTGGATTTATGATAGGATAAAAAATAGGTTGGATATGTTTAAGAATATTAGAGCTGAAAAATACTGCAATCTTTGTCTTGAGGCTGAGAAAGGTAAGATCATTTATATCCTTAAAAAGAAAAATATTTAAAACAAACTATTAAACAATTATTTATACTGATAATTTTGAATTTTTCAAAATATTATAATTTTTTTGTGAAATCTTATGTAAATAGTTTATTAGAGGATTTTTAGATGTGTTATTAAATTTTTTTCAAAATATAAACCGATACAAAAAAAATTAATAATTTTTCGAGTATAAAGAAATTTTGAATCGAAAAAAAATCTTGTAATTTTAGCAAAAATTCTGCTATGCAAATGCGAATACTTTTTTATTAAATTGATTAAAACTAATCATTGCATCAAAATATTATAAATTTTATCATTTTACATAACTTGAAATTAATTTTATTTGTTCAACCTATCTAAAACGAAATAAATGAACAAAGTATTGATAAAAAAAATATGCTTTATAAAAAACAAATTCGAATATAATTCTTATTATCCATAAATCCCTTCATTCAACACACATACAAAAAATAGGCTAATATTGATGAAATTACTATTTTTATAAAAATATCTTAATATCATACTGCTATACAAATCACTATTAGAACATACTATAGATGAAATACCTAAAATCGATTTTATTTGGTAGTATTTTATCCATTTGAATCTGGTAAGACTGAAAAAAAACAGAAAAAAATGCAACCATAAGAACCTTTTAAAAAGAATCCCATAATTAATTCATCGACAGAATCAAAATACGTTCTCTTCATATGGAAATACTTAAAAAATTATATATTCAGTTCTTTCACTTCTGTAAAAAATAAATAGTTGATAAATATGCTTTAATAAAAAAATTAAAACACTAAAATTATTTTTTAAAAACGCTGCAACAAAAATATAAAAAAGAAATAAACAGATCAATCTTTTCAAAAAAGACAAATAAAAATCTAACCAAAGAATGGATAAAATCATTGAATCACATTTAATTACAGAATTTTTTTGTTTGTTTTTTTAAAAAATATTTCTATATTCTTAGAAGATCAACATTGATACAATATTTATATATTTTTTCACAAATTAGCTTATATTTATAACCAAAAATTGATACATAAAAATGATAAGCACATTTAATATTTTATATTTTTAAAATATAGATTTTATATTTAAAAATATAAAAAATTTTCAAAAAATTTTGTGGTTAATTTTTAAAATAAATTTAATTTCAAAATAAAAACAACAAATTTCATTGTCAAGAATAAGTCTTTTGAAATTTTTATTGCGTAAAATCTTTGCAAAGATTTTTAGATAGTAAAAATTATTTTTAGAAAAAAATATATTTTGTAAAAATCACTTTCGAAAAAAGTATTGTTATTTCTGTGCTAGTAAATTTTATATTCAATTATATAAAATACAAAAAAACACTAAGATTCATAACCATAGTCATTTAAAAAGTTTTTTTAACAATAATAACATTCCAAGATTTTCACCACAAATAATTACTTCAAAGTAACGCATATAGAAAAATATAGAAAATAGCAAATAATAAGCTTTTGTCCTGAAAAACAGGGACATTACCATATTTCAAATAAAATTCAAGAACGCTATAACATTTTTTTACCATTATATTTATTTAAATTATTATTTTAGAAGTCATTAAAATAACCACCCTTTTCCCTATTTTTATTACTAATATTATTAAAGTTGTTACTATTATTATTGCTATTAATACTACTGCTAAATCTATTAAACATTTCTTATTCTGCTTCTTTTTTTATAGTTCTTTTAAATTTAAATACCTTTTTGTGAAATTTGTTATCTCTCTGATAATCACGTTCACTAAAAGGAAATATCGTATATTAGAAATTATATTATAAAAAATGGTAAATATTGTTTTATTTATTATATTTACTAATTTCTATTCCAAACTAAACATTTATTTTATTAGAATATTGAATAAAGGTCTTGTGTGGTATATTATACCACAGCTTCGAATATTGCTTTTGTATTTTAAACTGTTTCAAACTACCAAAACTTTAAAAATTATCAAAAAAAACATACATGATTCTATTTTTTTGCTTGAAATTCATAAATATTTTCAAACGAATAACTATATTTACACAACAGAAAATTTTCTGAAGCTCTTTATAGCCTTTATTGATCAACTAATCAATATACAAATGGATTATTTGACTAAGTAAATCATTATGTGCAAGAATAAACAACAAATTTTACACCTGTTGTCAACTCTTTTTGCTAAAAACATGTATTTCCTTCTATTACTGATAATTAATTCAACAAAGATATTGTCGGAATTAAATTGATATGAGATAGAGAAATTTTTTCTAATTTAAAGCCTTAAAATCGATTTGTTTTATACAAATCTATTTTATAATAACGAGTGTTATTGAGGCTGAACTTCTTCTTTTTGTTTTTCTTGTTGGTTTTTTTTGACATCACCGATTTTCCTTGACTTTTTTATATCCCCAAAGAAACTGTTTTTTTATTTTAACCGATTTCTTTTCCGGTTTTTTCTATATCAGTTTAAAGAAAAACATCTTATTGGTGCAGATTTAAGGAAGATACATAATTTTTGTTAAGAGTTCTTTCTTTTTTAATTAAATTTTTGTTGATTTAGTTATCATTTTTTACCCCAATTTTTAAGATGTCGTTCTTCTGTACTATTAATTTTATAGCTATTAATATATAAAAGAAGCTGCTATCATGAGAAATGTAAACAAAAAAATTTAAAATGCTTTGCGTAACGAAAATTCGACCGCTATCTTCTAAAAAGATAGCATTTTTTCAAATATTTAGATTGTTAACACTTCAACACATCATATTTTTAAATAATAAATCGCTTTAATTAATCTAATTTGTTACAAATAAAATGTGTTGCTAATATAAAACGTTTCTAATTTGTTTAATATAGACAAAAATTAGGCTTATAATGACAAAAGTAACCATTTTTGTATCTATAATTTAAGAAATTGAAGTTTTAATTGATCATTGATATAATATTACACGAAATTATTTTAATATCAGTATACGATAGCTTTTATTTTTAAATGCATTTAAAATAATTAAATTACTTAAATATAATAATATCTTGTATAAATATATTAAAAGAATATAAAATAGGCTTCAATTTTTAAATATAAAAATTTTATTTGCTAATACATATTTGCAGTGCCTTTTAAGAAGAAACACATTAATTTTAGCAAAATTTAATAAAAATATAAAAAAAAGAAAGATCAATTACTCTCTTGTGAACATAAATTGATTAAAATAAGGATATGGATTTACATATAATGCAAAAGTTCAAATTCTAGAAATCGCCACATTAAAAATAAGGCTCACTCTAAATATAAAAGCCTCAATATATAAATATATTTTATATGAAATTTGTATAGAACTTTTGTAGAATCTCAATGCGCTTTGATTTAAAAAAACAATTTAATACTTTTAAAGTTATTCGAAATTTGCATAACTACAAGATAAAACATAGAAATGCATACTCGGTAAATCTTACGATTAATATGCATATTTTTTTGTTAATTGTATACAAAAACAAAGTTTATAATTGTACTTAGCAAGTCTAAATTGATTTCTATATTTATTCAATGGTTTTTGTAATTTCAAAGTAAATTTGATATTAATATTAAAAAATGCTTTAAATATGATATAATGATAAATCTCACAGCCTTTTTTGCTGAAAAAACATATATAAATATAGACTTTATGATCAAGATAAATATTTATAGGCCAGCTCAAAAGCACAAAAAAAAGAAAAATGACATTCCACAGATTATTCAGGTTTTTTTAAACAGAATTTCAATTATATTAGAATCTTTTTTTGGAATTGCATATGTGTTTATATTTAACCATTTTTTAGAAAAATATATCATGTTTACGCAACAAATGTCCATTATACATTATTATTTGTATATAATATACTACAAAATACAAATACTTGAAGATTTTTTTATAATCGAAAAAATATGCGTCACTATATCTCAATTTTTAGAAAATTTCTAGTTTAAACATTTATAAAAAACAAAAATACATTTTTTATTTTCTTAACACTATTTTTTAAATTTAGTTAGTCAGTATGATACAATATAATGAAAAACTATCATAAAGTCTCTTTAATTCATATTTTTTTGCATAGCGAGAAAATATTTGGTTTTAATATATCTGCATGTTGCAAATATCAAACTTCTAACACCTTTTTATAACATATTTATCGTATTTTTAGATGAATCTGTATACTAAAAAACATTAATTTAAGAAAAAATGTTTTGACTTTATATTAAAGAAATTTTTGAACGAGCAGAAAAAAAGCTTAAAACACACACAATTGTTTTATTATACAAAACACAGAAAAAATCACATCTATATTTTAGTATACATTTAAATTTTACAGATAAAAAATTATATTTTCTCTATTTTAAAACATAGAAAGATTTTAAAAATCGATATTTCCTTTATAAATTTGTACACCGAAATTATAAAGGTAATTATTTCATGAATAAATGTATGTTTTTACAGTTGCTGTAGATATTTATAGTTTTGTAATACTTTGAGTTTTCATACACTAGTTTGAACATGAGAATTTATATTGGAACGAATCGAATAAAGCTGTGTTATAATCTAAACGATTTTTATATATATTGTATCAAATTATAATTCATTTTTATATTATGAAAAAAACTAGACTTTTTCATTCGAAAATGTATCTTACATCGTTTTTTTTTCAAAAAAAATAATTTGAACAGTTCTGTGCCAAATTCTGTTGTAAAAAATGTATGATTATTAGAAATTGAAAAAATTGTTAAATATCATATCTCATTGCGCTATATAGAATAATAATAGTATTTTAGGTAATTTAAGATAAATTTTCAAAAAAATTGTGTATATTTATTCATTTATAATAATTTTTAATAAAAAAATTATATTTAATTAGCACAAATTACTATAATGATGTATTTGAAGATATATATATTTTGATTTTCAATCGTAAAATTTTGTAGTAGAAAAAAGATAGATAATATATTGATCACTGTACTATCTTTTTCACTAAAAACATGAAGGTAATAGAAAATATAATAGCAGCATGTTTCCATAATATTGATGTACATTCAAATACAAATGGTACAAGAACAACGCAGGAGATAATTAAAACGACAAATAATAAAATTATACAAATTAATGTTTTAAGATTATGTCTTTGTCAACTTGAAAACACAGATAGTTGCTATTTAGATTTTTTAAAAAATTTTTTATGGCTATTTCATATAATCAAGATTAAAATTGCTATTAATAAAAGTAAGCGTAAATTTTATACAGCTTAAAAATTTATTATGTAAAAACAGAATACTTATCTGTAGAAAGTAGTCAAAGAAACACTGGCACGCTAGCAAAAAGAAGAGAGAACTACATAATTAAGAGGTATTTTCACTTTATAATTTTTTTGTTCTCACTTTTCATAAGCTAAATACGTTTTTTATCATCCATTTTATACTTTGATTTGAAGTTTATCAACAAAATAATTGATTTGGGCGCGTTCTGATTAATTTTGTAATCCAAAATTTTAATCACACCATAAAAAAATTTTTGTTATTCAATTTGAACATAAATATCTTTATTTTAAAAAATTTTCATTGACAAATCATTATTACAGCCTATGGAAAAAAAATGAAATATGAAATGATTTTTGTAGAACGCATAATAGTTCAAAATCACATAGCTATTTTTAGAATTCAAAAAAAAATATTATTACCTTTTTTTGCTACATGATGTATTTTTCGGGGCAGGCACTATCCCGAATTTCCATTAAAAGTCAAATTTAATGACATTTATTGTATCTGGACTTGTTTTTTTGTTGGAATATATGATGTATATTCGATTTTGTTTTTCAAGCACAATAGAGGTATTAACTAGAATTAAAATATATTTAGATGACAATGTTTGGACTGGATAAAATTTAATATGTGCAAAAATAAAGTTACTTTATTTTTTGACTGTGTTCATTTTAAAATCTATCAATGATTTTGTCATTTAATTCTTTTATATTTGAAATAATCTTCTCTATTGCCTTTTATTCATATATTCTTACATATATACATATATATTCATGTAGCTTAAATTTTTAATTATGAAGCTCTTTTATTTGAAAAAAAATGTTATGACGATATGTTGTTTTCTGTAATATTTCTATTTTTCGGTAATTCCAATGCTTTACATAGATTAACATTTTCACAATAATAAATTATTTTGGATTAAAAAACTAAAGAATATACTAACCTTTACTATTTTTTTCCTAAATTTTATTGTATCATTTTTTAAGAATGCTTAAAAGAAAAGATTCAGAACAATGTTTTTATGTTAATATAAAGATATCGAAGGTTTGTTTGATTATCTGCTATTTTAAAAAAATTTAGAAATAATTCATTGGTAATATAATTTAAACAGTTCTTTTTTTGTTTCTATACATATTTGCGCCTTTGAGAATACTTATTTTCATATTTCAATAGTATATTAAATTTTATAATTTTGGCATTATTTTTTAGAATTGAAGATCGTTTTCCAAAGCAGTTTTATATGGTATATTCTTGCTTTTATAAATAACTAAATGTTTACTGATGAAAATTTTTAAGTATTTTGTGTTAAATTTATAATTTTTGTTTTTCATATCAAAAAGGCTACTAATTTGTACAATCTCTGTAGATAAGAGCTAGATTTCTTTCGCAAAATACTTTCACTGCCAAAATAAATTTTCTCTTATAGAAATGAATTTTTATAATGCAAATTACTTAAGAAATTTTAATAAAAAACGGCTAAAACTGTATCTATTTTTTTGAGGCTTTATTTTTTGTTATTTTTGATGATTAAAAAATTTTAAAATTTATAATTCTAATTTTTTAAAACACTTCTTTTCCCTTTTAATAGAAAGGTGATAATTTTTTCTTTTCCACCTAGAATGATTATTTACAACTTTGTCAGTATAAATAAAGTGCGCCTTATTTAGTTTTTTTCTGTTTTTTCATATTTTGATGCTTTAAAAATTTTTTGAATATAGAAAACATCGAATAAGTGTGTTTTTGAATATCTCTATGTGAAAAATATAAAAAAGTCTTGTGTTTGATTTTGTTATTTTTATACTTGTGATCCACTCTATGATCCATACCTTGCTTAAGAAAGTAATACACGAGAAAGGTTATGAATATGCAATAGGATCTTGAGGCGCCCTTACCGCCAAAAAAATATTTTTAAGTATCTGATTTATTCAATTTATTTATGTTCTTCATTCATCTGTGTATTTTTTTGTATATACGCATATAATTTTGCCTGTTTACGATATGAATCGTCTATGAACTTGGATCATTCTGAATTCGGACGAAAACAACAAATGATTCGTTTCATTGATTGTCTGTGGAACTTCGTATAATGTATCTTTTGATATGAGAATTTATACTGTATTCTATCTTATATCAAATAATTTTTGATACTTCGATTGTTTTCTGTCAAGGTTTCTATATAATATGGATTCGATGAATGTATAATAAGTATATCGGGTTTGGAGAGCCTCCGATCTAAGTTCACTTTTCTTGGTTTCTATAATTTTTTACAATAAGTAGTTTGATAAAATCCTTATCAAACTTATTTGCAATAAGTCATATTTCTCTGTTTTAATTTTTTAAATTATTGTAGAATAGAATATACTATAATTGCATTGAAATCTCCCTAAATTGAACGGGCTATCCTGACCAATATTGCTCGGTATATACTACAACACTCGTGTTTGTTGTATTTATTTCAAAAAGAGGAAGACATATTAGAACAGCATTGTGGATGTTTATTTATTGTTTTTATCAAAAATTGTGGGGTTCAATTTATAATATGTTAAAGTTAAATTATGATTTTAGGCTCTAAATATCAATAAAGTAAAACGAAGGAAATAGTTGTATTATATAGTGTTTTCTTGGTTTCTGTTTTTATAAACCCTATTAGTATCAACCCGACATTCGTCACCATTAAACATATATTTTTTCAATAACCTTTGAGGTTGAAATATAAACAGGATAAACGCTTAAAAAGAACATTTTTAATCACTCATTCCTTTTATGAAAATTAAATTCGATAAAAATATATTTAAATGCTTTTTAAAGCTGTAAAAATTTTTATTAAAATTCATAAGTTAAAAAACTGATATAATTGTTTGAACTTTAAATATTCTTTACGTTTATCCTATTTGAATATTTACTAAGCTTTTATGTGATTTCTGCTAGCGTATTTGATGCTACTACTTATCATCTTTGTCTTTTTCTTTTATTCATTTTTTTTCTTAAATTACTATTTTAGTATTTTCTATATTGAATATTATCTTAATTAAAAAAAACATTTTCTAATAATTTATAGAAATATTTAATATTAGTTTTTATCTGTTTCAAATAAAATTTGTAATTTAAAGATTTTTGATGCACGATCAAATTATATCTATTAATTGATATAAATTTTTTTCCAGAAAATTATTATATATAATGGAAACAGTTTTAGAAAAAAAATGTGATAGTCTTTATCAAGTATATTTATTTTCTAAAATAAACTTCTTTAATATACTTTTTACACTCTAACTAAATGGTATTAGAAAACTTATGCAAATAAAACAATTTTTGATAACAATCAATTTCACAAGATCTGTTTATTGTATTAATAAATTTTTTTCAAATCTATTTACTTAAGAAAGAAATTTAATTACCTGAATATGAAAAAACCGAAGTTTATCACGACTTTGCAGTATTTCATTTTATCTATGCTTGTTGGTTGAAATTTTGATTTTTTTTCGTTTTTTTATAACAATATTACTGTTTGATCGCAAAAGCTTTATGATTGCGATAAAAAAAATGTCATCAAAATATTTGAAATTATTATTCTGAAATTTTACAATACTTTTTGTAATAGCGCTTAAAACTATGTATAAAGAAATATGCGCACCATTTAAATTATGCAAATTATTTTGTTGCACGATTTTCTAAAGCTACATAGTTTATTATATTTGATTCTTAAAAAATTTTGTAATAAGAAAAGGATGGTGTCGGTCAACTATATGCCAAAAAAACTGATAAATTAGATAAATTTTAATTAAAAATACTAATAACAAAAAAATAAAAGCTAACAATTCTTTTAAAAAAGAAAATTTTGGAGGCTCAAAATTATTCGGTCCAATAAATTTAACAAATATCTTTTAATAAAAATATAATGTATAATCAATCTTTAGACAGTAAAAAGTGAAGCATAAATTATGTAATTAAGCTATATTATGCAAATATGTGTTTTTGCTAATTTTTAAGTAATACCATAGATAAGATTTTATTCTTAGAAGATAGATAAATTTTAAGTTGAAACTTTATATATTCTATGTTTTATTTTTTATTTAAGAAAACATTTAAACAATAATATTTTCAACACATTACATTAAAAAGTGTGCTTGTATTTTAAAATACTATTTTTAAGCTCAAACGTACCAAAAATTTTGCAGTGCCTTTGCAGTCCCAATGCACTTGTTTCTCACATTTTACTAGAGTTCGAAGAAGTACAAGGAGAAAATAGTAGCCATCTAAACGCTGACATACTCAGCTAATCGGTTATCCAAAAAACCCCGGAACTGAAATATTTATTTATTCAGTTGTGCCTAAGACCCCATACATGTAATCCTATCATCAAAAAACCGTAAATATCAGAATTAAAATTCTCACAACTACCAAATCTGTGGAAGAACAAACAAATAAATTAGCAGTAGAAAATTTTTTATTTAAAAAATAAATAAAAATTATATTTATTACACCTTTCTTATTATAACACACCTATTTTCGAGTTTTAACAAAATATTTTGAGCTTCAAAATTTTATATCTACATTTAAATACAAAACATTAATAAAATATCAAAATACTATATGTATAGTTTTCTAAAAAAATATGTTAAGAACGAAAAATATAATTTCTAATATAATTTAAACTTATTCATTTTTTTCGATAAAGAAAAAAATCTTGAAATACAATTTAATGGTGAACCATGTTTGTATTTTTGCAAAAAAATATGCACAATGACTAACATATTCGAAAAACATTTAATGTCTTTTAATTTTTTAATTTAGTTTTTTACTAAAAGATAATTTATTATTATGTTTTGCGTCGTATCACGAAATTTTTTTTTGTTTTTTAACCCGAAGGTTATTTTTTTGGTAAAATTTTAGCATTAGAGTTTTTTACATAATATGCTCATGTTTTTAATATAAAAAATAAACTATTAAAAAAAATTCTAACAAATTATAGCAAAATTATGAAATAAATCGGTTTTTACTTCGAAACATAGAGTTAATTCTTGTTGTTTTGGTTTTTTCTTGTATGAAAAAAAAATTTCGAAGCCTATTATTGGCCACCTGAATCTCAAATCAAAAATTGCGTGGAAATTATTAGAAAACATAAATAAGCTTTAGTCTAAATTTATGCATAATCAATAAGTATCATTATCTTTAATGATCAAATTAAACTTTATATGCAGGTAAAACACTTATTGTATAAAGCACCATTTAAATTAAATTTATATGGCAACTGAAATGATTTAAAAGATCTTGAAAACAATGCAGAAAACGAGTAAATTAAAAGAACAAGAAAATTTTTTTTCATTATCCAATTTCTAATCATAAAAACCTCAATATGAAGTGTAAAAACAAAACTATATGTTTTTATTAAATTTATATATAAAAATTTCTAGTTTCGAAAAAACCGAACACATTGTAAACCATGGAAAAATTTACATAAATTAATATTATATTATAATCCGCAAAATAGATTATTTTATAATTGTAACATAGCACACATGAAAATTTTATCCCTAAACGTAGAAAAGGTACAGAAAAGTAAATTAAATTTACTTTATATATGGCTATTTAGACTAATTAGTATGAAATGTCTTTCACTTTCATAATATAACATCTATAACATATTAAATTATATTTAAATGTTATAGATGTTCAACAAAATGAAATCTAAACACATTAACTTTTTTTTGCGCAAAAATTTTATTATGTTTCTAATACGTTAATATAATTTTCCGACACAACATACATTCTTTTGTTATCTACAACAAAATCAACTATTCTGTCTCTAAATTTGTAGTTATCAATATTTCTAAATCCATCTAAACTATAAACTTCTATTTTGTTTCCTTGTTCATTGCATATATAGATATAATTACCTACTATTTTGTCATTTTTTCTGCCGAATTGATAACATCTGGAAAGCAAAATATAATTTTCAAGATGTGTGTGCAAATCTGTGTTTTTTTCTTGGATGGGAATAGTAGATTTTTTTGGTGTGGCGTTTTTGTTTTCATCTTGATTTTCTGTTGTTTTTTGAAACAAATTTTTTTTATTTTCGTTATCTATATTCAATTTTTTTGATACATAAGTTAATGTATTTTCATCGCTTAGATTATCAATTTTTTTGTTTGTAATAACTGAAAAGTTGTAACTATTACCAGTTTTCTTTGAAAAATAAGTTGTATTTATAGCTGTCTGACTTTCTAAACTATTTCGTAAATTTTGTTGGTTTGAAATTTCTGCGATATTATCGTTTTTTTCTGTTATTACAACATCTCTGGATGTTTTATTTATATCATAAGTTTCATTATTCATAATATTTTCATGATTTATTGACTCTTTTTTCATTTTATTCTCTTCGTTATTTGTTTCATTATTATTTAGAGATGAATTTATGTGTTGATAATTTTTAACGTTACTCTTATGGATTGATTTTGATTTATGTTTAATAAACCTTTTAATACCTCCGATTTCCGAGGAATTTGAATCATCGATTATTTTATCGTCAACAAAACTTTCGCAATTTTTATCAATCCCATCATTGTGACTGGTATATACAAAATGTAAAGTTTTATATCCATTATCTCTAAAAGTAACCAATAATTTGTCATTGCCGCTCATAAGATTGACACATTTCAAATTTTTTTCAATATCCATCAGTTCGGGAATCAAAGGTTGGATTTTTGTATTGATTTTGTACCAGGTTTTGGCACATCCGGCAAAAAGATAGCAGTCTATTTTTGCGATTGAATGGATTCCTTTGTCAATAAATAGTTTTTGTGTTGAATTTAGTTTTCTCAAGTCATAAATAACCAAATATCCTCTTTCGTCACCAAAGTAGATTATATTTCTATTTAAATGATCAAAACACATCGTACGAATGTTGTTTTCAATATTGATGTCAATCAGAATATTTCCAGTTGCTGGATTCAAAAGTTTGGCGATATTAGAATATGCTATAAGTAGCAATCCATCATTATGTGGACTAATTTGTATATCTGTAGCAAAAAAGGAACAGCATTTTCTATCAAAAAGCGGAAAATACTCAAAACTGTCGCATTGATATCCTACTTTTTTATAACCAATCGTTTTACTGTCTCTTGAAGTTATAAATATCGCATTATTAGCTCGATCAAAGGCAACTTTTGAATTTCTATTGATTGATCGTAATCTTTTTGAAAAATGAAATCTTGAATAAACATTTTTGCATGCCAAACTCTGTGAATATTCATTTTTAACTTTCAAACTATGTATTATCATTTCCAATTTATGAATTTCTGAATTCAAATGCTGGATTGTTTCTCTTAGGTTGGCATTTTCAAGGATTAAATCCTCATTTTTCTTGTGTTCATTTAAAAAATTTTCAATTAACTCTTTTTCTTTTTTGCTGTCGGTTGTTCTGAACGAAACGTCGTAAATTACACGAATATCCGCTTTTTTGCAAGGCTTCGCACACGTTGGGCAAAATGACCTTCGTCCTTCTCTGAACCATCTAATTAAACATTTGTGCCCAAAAATATGTCCGCATTTCAGGCAGGATGGCTTGTGGACCTCGTCGGACGTATATTCAAGAAGGCAAATCGGGCAGGTGTCGGGATCCCTCATTTGCTTTTATTTTTTGAACTTGGGTTTTTGGTTTTTCTAATTTTTTATCTTACTTTTTATTTTAAATTACGAACGTGGTGAAAGAAACCGAACTTACTGTTGTTTTATATTCTTGTGTGCGCTTTACAATAATAAAAATTAATTAAATGATCGCTTGTATAGAATAATTATTTGATTACAAATTTAAAAAAAAGAATGGACTTCTGTTTTTTCGAGATTTTAAATGACTGGAAGATATGATTTGGAATTCAGAATTATATAACGAACTATTAAAAAAATATAAAATTTATATTAAGCATCACTCATGCTGAATGTTTTTAAAACATTAATTTAAACAACATAAATCCAAAGTAATTAATTAACAAAATAATGGGAAAGTTTTTAAACCAATTTCGAATAGAATGATTTATAATTCTACATGTGATCTTTAAAAAAATCTGAAAAATTCCTGCATCTTTTAGCGAATATATCTTTTCATTAGAAGCATAAGAAAAAAGTATCTAAACATAAAGTAATGCAAAAAAAAATCTCGACTAAATTAAAAAAATTTGTACTATCTATTGAATTTCTGTTTGCTAAAAAAATTTAAATTAAAAAAAAACAATTTAAGTTCTGAAGTGTTTAACGGCAATTAGTTTCAAATAAATATTCTTAAGTTATCCTGATCACAATCAATAAAAAGTAAATCATTTGAACCTAAAATTTGAGTAGTTTAAAATAAAAACAGTATATGATAAAAACATACATAAATCGAAATTCTATAATCCTTGTTGTTGGGTATAGTGGGCTTGTTTATATTTTTAAAGTAAATTTAAATGTTACTTTTGAAATCACATATTTTTTATTTAGAAGCTGTATTTATAGCTAAAATCATCAAAAATGCACCAATCGAAAACTCTAAAATACTATTTTTTAAACAAATAAAAACTTTATCACATTAAAATTTCAAACTTATATGCACTTCATTGTTTATCCGTTTTTTGATAAATAAATAAACAAAAAAATATTTTTTAAATTTCTTTTTGAAAATAAAATTTGATCTGTTATCTATGAACTCTAATCTTAAATATCATAAATTTGATATAAATATAAACATTGCTAGATTTTCCAATAATTTATTTCGAATATATGAAAAATTTACAAAAATAACACAAACAACAACTATGATTCCATTATTACATTCTTAAAGAAATGTGATAGATATTGTCGTTTCCCCTATTCGGAAGGCAACACACAAATAAAATATTACAATATAGGCTACTGCAATACTGTAACCTAGTGTTTTGACCTGTGTTACTTTATAAAGAGTTGGTTTTGTATAAGAAAGATTTTTTATTAATTGTAATTTATTAAATATATTTCAGGGGATTAAGGTTAAAGAATACTATTTATTATTTTCAAAATTAATGGTACGACGCAGAATCTGAGCTACTAATAAATCCATTCAATTGGATTTACTGCTTGAATTTAGTTACAAATTTGTCAAGACTAACTTTACAGATATAAAAGCTTTGATTTAGTTTAAAGCAGGCATTGTTCTAAAATTTAATTTGAAAAAACATCAACGCATCGAAGAATTGCTTGCGATATTTTAAATATATAAACAAAAAGTGCATATTTATAACAATTTATATGCTGAGAGAATCAATTCTGCTAGAAATCTTTCATGGATAATAAAATAGATTTGTATCCGATCATTATATCAAAAAAACATAAAAAATAATCGGTGTAAATAATTTAATTGATATTTTAACATTTTAAAATACATACAAATAATTTTTCACCCTGATCGGGTTAAGAATTTTTTTAAAAATAATTTTTTTACTATTAAAATCAATTGTAATTGACTAGAATTATATATCGTAAATAATAAGCAGAAATAGTTCATCTTTCTTTTATTAAAAACTCAAACTCAAATTCCAAAAATAATAAATGTATTTTTCAAAAACAACATTTGATATATTTTTCTTATTTAGAGAAATCTAGAATTCTTGAAATGTATAAACTATAGATTTGCTCAGTGTTCTGGATTTTTTTGTAATTTTTTTAATATACAAACCCTTTACAAAAAAAGGTCCTTTATACTTATTGATATCCGAAAAATCTTCATCTAAAGTACACACACGAAAATTTTCTTTCAAACAGCACACAAAAAAGTTTTTTTCCTGTGATACAATTTATATATGATTATAATATCAAATATAAAATACAAAAAGAAGTCACATGATGTAAAAATCTATTCAAGAAATTTTCATGACACACACCATCTATATTTAAATAACCTTTTTAAAACATATTATTTATTTGTGGTATATTTTAAACATATAAAATTATTAATAAAATAAATAACGGGTACAATGAGCAAGAATAAAAAAGAAACAAATGAAAGATTCATAATGAAGTTATCATGAAATATATTAAATTATAGATGAAATATTTCGATTCTTGAAATTTATAACTTAATCAACTTTATTATTTTTCAAGGAATCAAATGATTAAGATGATTTGATTAATAAAAGTAATTAATTAGACAATTTAATGATGATTTTAGTATAAAATCATTTGTTCTAATTTCATTCTCTTTGAATATAAGTGCTCTCTTATATGATTCATTTACATGACGATTGATTCCATAATGAATATATGCACAAACTGTTTGTTTAAATTATATAACTTATTGTTCCCATTATCTTGATAATGATAAAAACTTATAAATCAACAAACAAGAATAAAAAATAATAACGGAAAATAGTTTTAACTAAAGGTTTTTTAAAAAAAAGTAAATTTTTGATATAAAGGGATAACTGAAAAAAAAGATTTTTTTACAGATTTTAATTGTTCCACAAGTGAAATAAAATCTTATACAATAGCATTTATATACAGTGTGTTGATTTATGTGTTATATTCGATGTTTTAAAGGAAATCTTTTGTTTTTAATAAAATAAAATTGACTGAATGATATTTTATCTTGTTTTAAAAAATTTTCTGTGTTTATTTGGTCACAATAAAGTATTTTTAGTGTTGCAACCATGGATCTTATGATTCATTTGTAATTTTATACAAAAAGATTAAATATTCTTTTAAATATTTTTGTGATGTATAAACCCTTAATTTTCTTAAATTTTTTTATCTTAAATAAATTACAAAAGCATTAATAAAAATGTTGTTAGCGGAAAAAGGAAAGTCGACGAACGACTGAAAGTAGAAAGATGCTCCTACCATCGTTCAATCCTAGAAGAGTTTCAGGAAAGGTCGTAACCCTAGTTTCTACCACACATTTACATTTTAATAAATATGAATCTAAAGAAAATCAATATAAAAATAACATTATTAAAAATGTTTTCTAAACTTTATATTGGCGTTAAAGGCATCAAAAAGTATACGTTATTGTCCTTTAAAATAGAAACATTGTTTGTTTTTTAATTAATTTCTAAAATACTTTTACTATTATTTAAATTTTTTTTCAAAACTACTACTTAATCTATTTATATGACTATCATTATTACAAGTGATATTACTACTATTGAAACTTCTATTATTCTTACTGTTGTAATCGATTATATAATTATTGAACATTTTATCTTTTCTCTCTTTTTTTCCTTTGTAATAAATTAAAAAAAAAATTTCAAAAATGAAAGATCTTTTAAATTATTTTTTCCTCTATGCATAATAACTTATTTTTAATTATGAAAAAATTATTATAAAGTAATTTCAAAAAAAAACAATTTAAATTATAAAATTTAGCAAAAACTATAAAACTTTAATAACTAAAGTAGGAATGTAATAGTTTATATCACTGTTATAAAATCGAAAATCATACAATTTTTCTCTACACCTTAAAATATATTTAAAAAATTGAACTTTTGTTGTTATCATGCTTTGAATCGCTTCAAAGCAAAAATAAAACTTTTTTTTCTTTTTGCATCAATACAGCGATTTTGTCTACATATATCATAAAATCTTGATTAGAATATTTTCAGTGTTATTCAAGTATTTTTTTCATAACATTATAGCAGATCTTAAAGTTTTTGTAACATAAAAATGAATTTAGAGAATATATTCTTCTATTGTTAGAGTAGTTTTTCAGATATCTTTTATATCAAAATTAGATCATTTGGAAAAAAATCGAAAGCAATTTATTTTCGATAAAACAAAAAATCAGTTTCCTTTATCTTTATAGGAAAAAATTGCTATAAAAACAATTTATTTGATGTAAAAGAAGAAAAATTTTCATTAATTAAAATCTTATAGTTATATTTTTTTTCAACTGAAATATTGTTAAATATTGAAAAATCTTTATAGTTACTATGTATACTGATATTAATTTGTATAATGTGTAAGGCAATCTAATAAAAACATTTAAAAATTTTCAATTGTAAATTTGAATATCATCTGCGTTCTTATAGCGTTTAACTAATTAATATGATACTATCATAAAAAATTTTAGAAATCGACTTTAATTATAAATCATTAATCAAATATAAACTTAATTATATACTGTGTTATTTTCTTTACTTTAGTCAACTGTACTAAGATTCTAATTTATCTTATTGTTCTATGAATACTCGTAATTTCAAAAAATTTTTTAGGCAATAAAAACACCGATAAGTTTGCTTTTGCTATCAAAGAAAATTATTCAAAACAGCTAAATGTTTATACTTCTATAATTACTTAATATTTAATTTTTAAAAAAATTACTTTATTCGTCTGAAACTTAATATTTGCACATTTCTTAAGTTGCAAAATACCTAAATTTTTTATTAATCTAGAATTCAAATTCTACCTTTATTACTAAACTATTATTCACATTTTAAATATAAAATATAATTTTTTGCACCAAGCTTTTCTAGATTTTTCTAAAATTCTAAAATAATATTTACCATGTAATCTATTTTTATATACATACTAAAACTATTTATGATTTTTGTTTGATTTTTTTAATAAAATCATGAAAAAGTAGCTTCATGGTTAAATATGAACTTTGAATGCATTATATACTAGTATTTTTACAGAAAAAGTACTAAATAATTTTTACTAACTTTTTTATTTCACACAATAACTATCTTCTTGTTTTGCGTTAGAAAATACGTAGTTTGTGGTCTTCAACGATAAAATTTTTAACTTAAAAATACACTTCCTAATATATAATTACTTTTTTTACGATATTAAAAACAAATCTTAATTCAAATAAACAGCTCATTAACATTCAATAAAATTATCAACACTAAAAATAATAAAAAAATAATTTTTGAAACAATGCCAGTAAGTATAAGATTAAATGAAGAAACCATATCAAAATTTTTAATGGAATTTTATAATTTTAAAATAGACATTTAATAATAACTAGCAATACTAATTGTTATGCAATACTTAAGACAATAAAGCATTGTGCGAAAAGATTGTTAATAATAGATCAAATATAGGATAGCATTTGTCGATTGCAATATATATGTTCTATAAAACTTATGAAATATAAGCTTAGGTTAAAACTAACCAAAATGTACTAATAGTAAACAAATAAACGTTTCTTTAATTACAAAATTTCTGGTTTTTTTTACATCCAAAATAGCCTTTGAATCTATGACCTTGTATAACTATGTCTTTCAAAGCATCTGAACTACTTTCCTATTTGCTATATACCCTACCACTGGCAAAATTTGTATAAGAAATTCTAATAATTCACTGTAGCACGGACTATATATTAAAAAATCTATCAAATTTGCAAGAAACATAATAAAGAAAAATGCATTGTATTTGCTATGCATCTCTGTAAAACTTTCAATCGAAAAAAATATGTTTTTAAAGTTATCAAAAAATACTTAGAAGTATATTTTTATAAATTCATCCAAATTTATTTGTAATTTTATATAAAATAACCACAAAAACTCAAGTTATTATCAATACACAATCGATGTAAAGGTTAAAAATGCGTGAGATGTTGTTAAAACCAAAAAAATTAAATAATAAATGTAAAAATATGATTAAGATTAGTTAATAAATCATCTAGATTAAAATAAAATACTAAATTATTATCTTTTTGGCCATATTTTTGCCAAATTTTTTATTATTAACCAAAAAATCACAAATAATAAAATAAAAAATCAAATATATTAACACAAAAAATAAAATCGTTAGCTATAACAAAATATAATATTCTTATAATATAAATAATGTCAGAATCATTTTTTTTAGATAGAATCAATTTTTTAAATGCACTAATTGATTTAGAAATAAGTCGAAATAAAAACTTTAAGTAAAACACATATATTATATAACATTTCTCGTTAAAATTAAATACGTTTCATTTTTTAATTGACAAACCAAAAATGTTTTTTTAAAAAATGAATTAAAAAAACTATATATAGACTTATAGCAAAAATTTTAGCTGTTATTGCGAAATTTTTCAGTTAGTGATTTTTTTAACATTTTGTTTATGCGAAAAATTTAAAAATAAATTGAGAATATAAACAACAAATTCTACAAAGCTATATATATCATTTATATAAAATGTCTATAGATTATACAGTTATACTTTAAACTAAATAAAACATGTTTGTCATTAGTATTTTGGCCTAATTTAGATCTGCAAGATTAAGATATTAGATAAAGATGCACTGATATATTTTCGTTTTCTTTTTTTATTGTTTTTTCACCATAATATTTTAATGTAAGAATTTTTAGCTCTGATCATAAAAATTTATATACGATAAAATCATACTAAAAAATAAGCCTTCAACGATGATACTGATATTTAATATATGCCTCTTCATTATTTTTTCATTTAACAGTAGATTTTTTTGGTTTGAATTTAGTTACTTTAAACTTCAGACCCTTAACTCTAATTATAATATTAATATTGTCAAGACATATAATGGAATAAATTAACTAATAAAACAATAAAAAAAAATTTTTATTATAAAAAAAGTTAATGTATTATATGTTCTTCAACATGATTAGATTTTTATATAAAAAATTTTATTAAAAGTTGTTTTTTGATGATTGTACGATGTGCGAAAGATCTTTGTTAGATAAATGTAAAAATTCATGCTATATTATAAGATAAGATATTGGAACTAAATTTTAATAATAGTTTCCAAAAAATGTTGATTATAAGACAAAAACTTATACATTTTGCGTGAGAGTAACCAAATTCAAGTTACCGAAAAATTTTCAGCATTATAAATACGATGCAGTAGGCTGATTTACCAAAAAAATCTGATGTTTTGTGTTTAGGGTATATCAGAGCTGGATTTTATGTTGCGTTTCTAATATTTTAATTTTCTCTTGAGGTAATATACAAATTTCGGATTATAATAATAACTTATTTTTCTACGGTTTTATGATAAATAAAATTTTTTAAACGATAAAAATCAAGATAAATAGTAAATGAAAATGGAATCAAATATAACACTTAATATCCACATCAATCAATATAAAAATTGTATATTACATCAAATTTTGATATAGCTTTTATGCAAAAAATGTTTCTGATTTCCTTTAAAAATAATTTAAATAGTCGTAGTATTGTTTTATGTGGGTTTTATTATCATTTAGCAAAAAATCCATGAGATATATTGAATCACAAAGTCTTAAACAATGCTCATATTTTTAATGTTACAAATAAAAATCCATAGCTTTTTTATCTAAAAAAATATTAAAGACATATTTTTAATGTCGTAAACATTAATTCAATATTTTATTTGTAATTTTGGAACTTTTGATTTAAGTACCAGATAAAAAGTTCAACCATAACAATATATTTATAAGAAAAATATAACAATTTGATGATTTTCGATGTATTTTTGCTCGATTTGCAAATTTCTCGAGTATTACATCAATATCTTATTGTGTTTATTTTTGTTTTTTTTATTAAGATTATGATTTAAATTGTTGAATTCATATTGGTTGCGTGTTAAATATCAACAAAAAAAATACGTCTTTTATATCCGCTACTTTTTTGAAATAATATGAAATTAATATATTTTTTAATATTAACTAAGGTTTTTATAATTTTATTTCATTGTAATCTTTTGATCATTAATATCTTTATCTGTTTCAGTAAAGAATTTTTTCACATTAAAAAACTATTGTGTTTGTAGGTCAAATGAAACTTGCTGTATGTTGTAAATATAGTTCTCGTATGTCCAGTGTCCAATGCCATGCTTAATGTATGCATTGAAAAGCGATACCTCTTCGGACCGACTTATTATGTGCCTGTGACCAGCGGTCTGGCCACAGGACTTTGAATTGGTAAGTTACCAGATCTATTTGGTGGATGTGACCTCTGAGTCGATGGCCACTGCGGTGAGTCCTGGTACCGAGAGTAAATATAAACAGGATTTCTCCTGGGTGAATTATAGCTGATAAATTTGAAAGAGTAGTTTGTGTTGTTGTTCTTCATTATATTAGTTTTTTACCCCGTGAGGGATAATAGAAAAAAAACGAAATAAAAGTGTAAGTAAAATGTTAAAATTACTTACATGTAAGATATTACAATAGTATCAAATGATACAAATATATTGATAAGTTTAACGAAAATATCACATATATGTATGTTTCATCGTTTACAACTTAATGTTTCTATAGGAAATATTACCATACAATTACATAAAAAATTTAAATTTGCAACATTCCCTATTTTTCTACAAACGAATTTTTATTTTCGACAAAATTTACTTAGTTATTTATCTTTTTCTTATATAATTGCATTTTTATCTAACACAATAAATAATTGAGCTAAATTAATATTTGTCTATATGCGTAATACAATATATTTATAAAATAATCAAAATTTTAATTAATTATATGAACGCTTTTAAACTGAAAATTATTATAATCTTGCCATATTTTTTTTGCCTTCTATTTCGATATAAAAAATAACATGAATTTATTTATTATGTGTAACAGATAAAAAACTTTTTTACGCTTTTTAAACAATTTTAATGAAGAAGTGTAATCATTATAGAAAAAAGGGTTTATATACAATTTTTACAATATTTGTTATTAAATTTATGAAAAAATTTTTTTCGGTTCTACTGTTTCATAAATATTCTTAGAATTTTTCAAAACATATTATTCTTTTTATATTTAATTAAATATTATAAATCGTAATTTTATATTGAAAATTTTAGCCTTTATGTAAAAAACAAAAAATTTAAAAAATGTTATGTAAGGCTTTTTTGGGAAAACATATTGTTTTTTTCATCATCAACCCTCTAATCGGTTTTTTAAGCTTTCTTTCTTTACAGGGCCTTCAAAAAAATATTTTTTATATAATATTTTATTGAATTTTTTTATGCAATTACTTCAATTAATTTCTGTACAACATACGTATTTTCATATATGTTTCTTCAATAGCTTAATTCAACTGTTTCATGAAAAAACAACTTTTTACTGGTAATAATAAGCTATATGCGAAACTGTTTAGCGGTGAAAAAATGATTAAAATATATACCATGAATATGCTTCAAATAAAAAATGTTTACTAAAAAAGCATTTCTAATTTTAATGGCCAATTTATTTTTAATTTTTAAACATAAAAAACTTTAGTTACCAGTGTTATTAAAATAGTTTCGAAACGCTATAAAAAAATTGTTTATAATCAGATTTAATTATATGTTTATATTCTCTAACCAGTAACATGATATAATTACAATGATCCCAAAAATTTTAATCCACAAAATTCATATAAAATACTTTGATATCTAAATTTTCTTAATTTCACAAAATTTTTGTAATATAGATATCAAATATTTGTAGATAAATACAATTAGTTGATTATAATGTTTTAATGTATAGTTTAAAATGTATCTGCCAAAATAAATGTAATATATATGTATTAAATAACAATTTATTTTTAGCAAAACGAATTCAATTGATATCAGAAAATTTGTTAGTAATTTTTTAGAAATAAGAATAATCACTAAAAACTATTAAAAATTAAAAAGAATAGAAAAATGAGAAAAACGAAGGAATGTTTAAAGTTTTTGTTCTAATGAATTTTAATATGAATAATGATGATAATGATTAAATAAAAATAAAAGTGTAAATATTAAGAATAATTATACAAAAATAAAAAAATATATTTAATATAATACATTTTCCATCTATCATAATATTAAGAGCTTTTTTATAAATAAAATGGTTATTTTCCTAAATTAAAAGACAGGTTCACAATTCTTTTATATTTTTATTGCTATTTGATAAGATGATGATAAATTTTGTAATGTTCAGGATATTTATATCATGAAATTTGTATAATGACTAGATTTTAACAATATTTACAAATTCTCGTTTAATGCTTTCTCATGGTTACCATGTTGAGTAAAATAGAAAAATGGACAAAATTCATTTTAAGAACAATGAAATATAAATACACTTTCATATATACACAGCCAAGATCTTCTGGAAGTATAGAATGAAACTTATTAACAATTTTTCTACCACTTCGATAATTTCAATAACATAGTTCTTTCTTTAATAATCTTGCCAAAAAATTATTATCAAGAAACATTTATCAAAATACATACAAATATATAAAAATTGATAAGAATAAAAACACAAAAAGATTAATTAGAATTTACTTCATATCGTCAGATAAGAATGTTAAATTTTAAAATTAAATGCTACATTACAATTTTTCTTTCCTTGCTTTGTATCTTTTCCCAAAATGACGCTCTTTATGTGTATTAACATAATCTGAGCCTAATAGAATGATAAAATACAAGAAACCAGGAATAAGGAACATAAGAAAACCAAAACAATTACACAACATTTTAAAATTTATAAAGATTTGAATAATAAAAAGTTATGCTCAAATATGTACTACAGCCAGCATAAATTGATTTTTTTTGTCTAATCTCTGTAAGAATGGTTTCTCGTTAATACATATTATTTTGAAAAATTCCATACTTTGTACCTATCTTTTGTGCTAAAAGGGTTTTCAGCGTGAGCAACGTAAATCAATATGTATAAACAAGAAGAACGTTTTGGTAAGTGTTTTTTTAAATGCAAGACCCATAAACCCTTAAGGCTGACTTCTGCAATTATGACCACTGGTATTGTTACCTAAAGTAAACTTCTCTTGTAATCATTCTCTCTGTTTAAGGTAGATAAAATTCTTTAAAAGAAAACTTGTAAGGAATCAAAATTGTATGATTAAAATCCTTTTTCCATCAAACCAGTTACATAAAAACATATTTTACTACACCAATATGTTAATTTCAATATTAAAATATTTTACTATTTATTTTTTCTATTTGAATAATCTTTGAATTTATTAGTATAAAGAGAAATTTTAGTTTTTAATAATTTTTAAAATGCAAAAATACCCACCAAACCGAATATAAGATAACTAATAATGAAAATTTTCTATTAAAGTTCATAAAATGAGCGTTTTTGCTATCAATACCTTATTTATCTCTTTCTAAATTTTATATATAAAAGCACAAAAAACAACTCCAAACAAATAAAAGAAAAAATATATCTTATTTTCTTTTTATTTAATATGGTGATCCTTCGTTGATATGTAAAAGGAAAATGTTTTTGCAAATTTAAAGAAGATTAATATAACCACTGTTATTAATAAAAAATTTTTATCAATAACAGTAAAAATATTTTTTAATTGTTCGCATAATTTTTAAGACTTGATCTTTATAGTTCTAAATATTTTTTGTGTAAATAAAACGATGACTAAATATATTTGTATAAAACATTTTTATCTTTATTATTTCGTGCTAAATATACGGATAACACTTTAAAGTAATATGTTCTTATGGAATTCGAAATTAAATTTGTATTCTGCTGGTTTGTCTGTTCATATGCTGTAAAACACAATACCGAGCAAATTATTTGATATTTCTGCTCCGGGTTTTTCAAAACCAATAAATATTAATTTATAAAGGATCTGATCAATTATTTTTTCATTCTCTTTTCAACTCATGTGCAGATAGAAACACGGAGCACGTTGAGCGCTTAACTACGCAACGAAAAAATTTGTACAATATTGCGGTATTGGGCAGATGAATATGTGGTATCCATCGGATTTTCATTTGCTTGAAAGATACAATTCAATAATTGAATTGCTTTTATATTTATTTTGTTGCGCGTAATTCAATTTATTGTAAAAATTTATATTGATTTTTAAAATTAGAAGACATGTTATTGTTCATTATTTTTATCATGATTATTGAATTCTTTGCTTTTATAGTTTAAGCATCAATTTTTTGTATATTATCATTTATGGTAATTTGTCGAATTGTGTTAAAATGTGTCGAATTCTGGTAAAACTGAAACAAAATCAATTTCTAATTAATTACCATAAAAAGAACAATTTCAATTATTATTACCCATAGATGTTGGCATACAACAGAATAATTTGTTAATAAGTAATAGGAATATAAAGGCTATTTTTTGGGATTTACGTTTATTAAATTGTACTTCCTTGGCCTTTTCCGGAATAGTGCGTTTTTCCGAAAATACTGCGGGTTTCTTTATTTGAAATTGCATGGGCTAACGAGAAGTTCCCCGTTTATAATTTTGTGCAAATCTTGAAATCAGATTGGAAGATCCCTTCATGCAACTTTCCCCTTTTTACTAAATCAAAGTCAAGATTCAAAACTATTTTATGCTGATTCTTGGATGCAGCAATATTTTTTTATAAATTCTGAGGAGATCAAAATTCTCAATTGTCCAGATATTCAAAAAAACAAACTTACAACATCTATTCGGTTTTTTATAAAGTGTAATAGTTATTTGAAGTTCATATAATCTCAAAAATGCGATAGATTTATTCACATTGAATGCTATTTTCCCAAAAAAATTGTTGTGATTTAAGGAAAGACCATTTTATTATTATGGCAGTTCACAGAAAAAAAGAATAAAAAAAAAACAAAAAATTAATTGATAAATTAACCGTCAGCAAATAATAAAATTTCGGGAAATTTTTTACTAAGTTTTTTTATAAAAAATGTAAATTTTGCATTTTGTATTTGTCTCGTTCTAAGTTTTGTTGTCTAAAATCGCGCAAGTAATTAATAAAACAGAAAAATTGTAATTTGTATTTTGTAAGTTGACCTTTTTGATGATATTGTTTTGTTGTTTGTTTATTATTTTTTTAACTTTACTGTTTATAAGTTTACCTTATTTATAAACAATATGAAACACTATCTTTTAAAGTATACATATGATTTTTAAATTGCATTTCTTTTATACATTTGAAGAAATCAATTCTTTCAAAAATAAAAAAAAACAAGATAAATTTAACAAGCAATAGATAAAAATTTTGAACGCCAAAATAAAAAAAGTGTAAGAAACAGCAATAATTTATTTACGACAGCATTTTTCATCAATAATTTTTTAATTACTCTCAACCCACTCTGCATTTAACAATGTATCAAATAAAATTATTAAAATTTCATTTATTTTGAGTGACTTAGTGTTTTGTTTTATGCAAAATGAACTGTACCACATTTTTTGTTGTTCGTCACAAATTTGAGCTTGATTGGGTTTGGATTCACAAACAGTTTTAAAAATTTCTAATCTATATTGTTTGGAGAAGTAATCGACAGTATATAAATTTTGCGTTGCAAACGAACATTGAAAATATTCAATGTTTGTTTTAAATTCATTTATAATATGAAGTGTCCTGGTGAAATCAGTGAAAAACCAAAATTTTAAGAAAATTTTAACCAGAGCTGAAGCATTTCTTCCTGATAAAACATCTAATTCAGCCAATGTACTTAGAAGATCATTCTTATCTTGTAAAATCAGAAAAATAAGTCGCCCTTCATTTATCGAATCATGTAATTCCAAATTAGACTCCGAGAATTTTTGCTTGCGATCTGAGACAAGCTTATATTCATCGCGCAGAGCACTTACTCTAATATCATTTGAAATAAATAATTTAAATTCTAAAGATCGAATTTTCGGAATGTACGAGATATGTGCTTGTGCATAATCTTTATTAATCTGCATAAAATGAAAAAATCTTACTAAAGGTGCATCATTTTCTCTTTTGAGTATTTTTTCTATTTTTTGTTTCCAAATTTCTTGCATTTCGTTTTTGAATGCTTTGTATTGTTTGCTGGTGAAATATATTATTATTAAAATCGCGACTAAACTAAACATAACAATTGCGTAAGAAAGATAAATACTGTATTCTGTGAACATTTATAACGGTATTGATTTTTTTCTTTATTATAATACAACATTAATTAGCAATAAATATTTAGGGTGTTCAATTTTCATTTTAAAGAAGAATATTTTTTTGTTTTCAAAGGCTAGATTTTCCAACAGATAAAATTTTAAAGAGCTTCTTTTCTAATTTTATTTCAATTCAAAATTTTTTATACAACTGAACTAAGCCGACTAAATATTAAAAATGATCAATTGTATTCATTTAATATGATTTTTTTTATATAAAAAACCAATTCAAAACATCACGATTCGATATTATAATTATCATGATTTGCAAAATATTTACAAGAAAAACTTATGATGAATACCATCAAAAAAATTTATTTCTATAGCAAATTGAAATTTGATCAACCAATGCAAAAAAAATTTAATTGAAAATAGCTAAATCAAAAAATACTTTATACAAAATGACAAAATAATATTTGAACAGATCAACATATAGATTACAGTATTATTATTTAATTAAAAAAATAAATTGGCCCACCAGGAAACACACTTATATGTCTTTTTTGCGAAAATTCCGCACCAAATTATATCTAGAAAATAAAAAAATAATAGAAGTTTTATATTTTATAAAATTTTTGAAGCTATATTATTCTAAATATGATAGAAATACCGCGATTTTGCTGTAAATTAAAACAATCATAACGAAAATAAATAAATCTAAAATTGCTTGATTTAATATTTTATTCATTAAAATACTCGTGTATTATTTGCCACCTGCATTGAAATTTTGCCATTTTATTCACACAATGAATGCTTCCTTTAAAATAACATTTTGATACTGCTTACTTTGTATGCAGCAACCACGTTTTCTAGATCGATTATGTAATTTTAAAATGCGGTCATGCGATACTTGACCCAATCAACTAATAACAATTTTTTAAGTGACTGAAGCTACAAATACACCAAAAACTGCTAATCCCTAATCCATGCGTCAACGATCATGGAAAAGAAGCTCAAAGCAATAGCACAGTTAATAAAAAATAAATCCTCTTATGCGTGCAAAATATGTTAAATAAATAATTTCAATCAGAAATATTTTTGTGAAGTTTTTTCTTGCTTTTGGCAAATATAGTGTGAAGTCCCGTAATATTGTTTGTTCTTTGCTTTTTAATCCTCCAATATCAAGTTTTAGAAACAATAAATTTTTTCTTTCGTTATTAAAAAGTAAAAATTTGAAATTTCACGCTTTTAACAATTACAGGTCAACATTAGTTATTAAAGATAATTTAAATTAAAAATTAAAGAATTCGGTTTTCAAATATTTAAAACATATTTAGATTCAAGTGGCATGGCTGCAAGTATTGTTGTAAAAGATAACTGAAAGGCATTCAAAAAACGAATAAAAAAATTAAATGTTTAATTAAAAGATCAGCTTTTAAAATTTTCAACACTTACTACTAACTTTCCACAATTTCTTTCTTATCTAAAACTCTTTATTTGGGACATTTTATAAAAATAAATAACCGTTTTTTGATTCACATACTTTTCATTTCAACCTTTACATAAGTATTGTTCATATTTCTATATAATTAACTTTTCATGGTGATGAATAAAAATATACGAACTTGATGTTATAAAAAGTTAGAATGTACAATTTTTTAATTTAATAGAAAAAAATCATACTTTAATATTCATTGTAAATTACAAAAGGGTTTTTGGGTTATTTAAAATACAGTTTTTTAACTTTTTTTTCAATTTAGAAACAATGCAAAAAAATTAGATATGAAGTCGAAAAGTTATAATAAATTAAGAAATTTCAATAAAAATATATTTGTTTGATTTTAAAAGATCTTGTAAAGGTAGCTGGATCATTCT
>AFBI03000070.1:186248-196387 GCA_000230595.3 Edhazardia aedis USNM 41457
TTTTTTGTATAAACCACTAAGCACCAACGATTAGTTTAAATGAATTTATCATTAAATAATGCAATTTTATTTAGTTATATTTATATAGTGTTTTTATAATATGAATGTTGCATAACAATAACCAGCTTAGATTGATGAATTATTATTTAACAATCCTGATTTGCATTGTTTAATATGGGTTAAAAAGAACCATCTTTTAGAATTTATACGATCAAATAATTGAATAAAAATCTTAATCTATTGAAATTGATAAAAAACATGGAGAACTTGAACAAACCTTACAAATGTTCAGTTACCAGATTATTTAAGATACTGATTGTTGAATAATTGAGCCTGATTAAAATTGAAAAGAAAATTAATATATTTGTAAGACATGTTTATTTTAAATAATCACCTATTTATAGACAAAATTGGTTTTTTTAGAACCAATCGCATTTTCTTTTACTAGCTAATGTACTGACTTTCACCAATATATTAATATACCTGTCAAAAATCAAAAATATATTGATATACAAAATTATATAATAAATGTGTGGCTCAAGCCTATCTTGCATTCTGATGCTAAAAGACAGTTAGTTTTGTCACAGATTAAATATTTTAAAGGATTTAGCATGGGTTTTAATTTATTTAAATATTTTTAGAAAATTCTTAGATCATTGATTAAAAGTTGTTAATCATTAAGATAACTACAATTGGACTTAAAACTTTTGTTTATATGTCTGTCCTCATCTATTTCTATAAATAGAATTATTGTCTTTAAAATACATCAAAGACATAAAAAATATATTAAGCAATAAAAATAATCGTGATAATAAAAAGAACAAATAAAGAAAAATTAATAAAATATCAAGGCTAAAACTATTCTCTTTCATATTTTTAACCAATAAAAATCATATTAAATATATGTTACTCTGTTAGAGTAGTCTCTAACCAATACTAATCAATTACTAAGAAAATACCATATCTAAAAATAACTTTTTTTTCACTGGATTCTTTAGCAAAACACAAAAATCGTAATTTAGATTAATATAACTATTTTTTCGAATACTTTCTCAGTTATTATGAAAAAAAATTTATTGTTGTTTATTGTGATTAAGTTTTATTATATATAGTTGTCTAAAATTACTTTTGTTGCATAAAAATAGATTTTTTTTGATTTTTCAACTAACTAGCGACATTGCTGAATCTCCAACATTGACAAGCTATATCAAAATAGCAATCATCTTTAAATTTAGTTTGAGAGCAAATTTTTAACTTAAGAAGTGTAAAAGAAAAAAAGATGTATTCAACCTTCTAATACAATTTTTTCGATTTATGATTACAATACTTTGAGGGTAGCAAAAATATTGAATAAAAAGATAAAAATATAAACAAGAAGAGAGCTAGATTTATATTAAACACAAAAACATAAGTGACTGTTTTTTTCTCAAAAAATACCTATATCTTTTGATTATTTCTATAATTCAAACATTTATTAATCATTTCTAATCTGTGAATCAAAACTTTTTATATTGATGTATGTAAGATGAACTAGGAAACGGAATTTTTGCTGATGTTAATAAACGACACTATATTTTGAGTTGAATCGAAAGACTTAATGATTTATGATTTTATAAAAATTTGGATCAATTAAATCATATATTTTAATATTATTGAACACTTTTTGGCCTTTTTTAATAATCTCTACAATTTCTTGAGTCAGTATAAATAATTTACTATAGAATTTTTATGCATTTTATTCAAATAAACAAAAAAAATTGTGTTATCGAATTATATTAATATATGCACCATTTGATGTAGTATATTGGATAGAAATTAGCAACGACATCGCTGTTTTAAAACATATTTATAGTAATAATTATATTTTAGTTTTTTTATGTTTAATTTAATGCTATATAAAGTATTTTTTTATTTCTATTATAAAATAGAAAATTCTTGGTAAAAAATTCATCAACAAATACAAAATAAGACATTTTAAATCGCAAGGTAATGGTAAGAATCACTTATTGGGTTCTTTCCAATAATGATATTTTCTATAAACATTTTTTTTCGGATTTGAGATTGTTTTTAATAATACCATTGGAATATTTCGGTCAATGGTAAATGATGTTTTTTTATTTGTTTTAGCCCACAGTAAAAAAAAATGTCGTCTTTTCGAAAAAAAAATTATTAAAGAAAATCATTTATTCTTTTGCACACTGTCTTAACTTTTTAAAAAATACATAATGTCTTGACTATCAATAAAATGACATAGATATCTATTTTTTCTAATATTCACATGATTTTTCCCTAAAAAAACAACATTTTTTTCATATTGAAACAGCCATTTCTGGTTTAAGGCGTTCGAGTTTTGTACATAGTAATGCAAAAATATGTAACTTATATGGTAAATAATAAATTACATATAGTATAAACAAAAAAACAGATAAATTTGGCCGAGATTTCAAATCAAAAAAAGATAAAAAACCATAAATCAAACTGTTATCAATATAAATATATTATGAAAATATGAAAATCAGAATATAAATATTTTCAAAAAATATTTATTTTATCTTAAAAAGTATAAAGATAATTTTTATTATTCCTTATCACAATTGTTTGACTTATAGTAGAAAAAAATGGATATACGACTAAAAAAATTTTATATGCAGTTATAAACATATTTTAAAATTTGTTACACATATATATAATACTATTATCATATGTTTATAATATTTTAAAATTAATTTGTTTAAAATTATGATATATTGTGATAAAATATATAATTTTTAGAAAATAAAATAAAAAATTTTTTTTTATCTAATAAAATTTATTATTCATACAAAATATTATTCTAACATTGCAATATTTGTATAAGTGATTTAAATAAAGATGAGAAAAAATCAATAATAAATATAATTTATAAGTAAAGAACAATTAAAACTAAAATTTTAACATATAATAAATTTATAATAAATCTAAGTAGCAGAAAATGCAAATATTGTTGTAGTATCAAATAAATTTACACAAATATTAATTTGATTTGTTTCATTAGTTTGTGCTAGAATTTTTTTAGTATTTTTAATAGAATTTTATATATGAATAAAAAACTGTTTATATGTGCAAACAGCACATGCCAAGTAAAATATTTCATTTTTTTGTTTAGATAGTACCACTTTCTTATATTTTTGAAATAAACTATTAATATTAAATAATTTAAGACATAAATCAATTTAGATGACTTACTATTCAATACATTCTTTGGTTAAATAAGAATGGTCAAGAAAAAATGAGGGGCTTAAAGTTAGGCTGTAGAGAGTCATTGTTTGCAAAATTTTATTACCAATTTTCAATAAGTGTCTTTTTTCAAAATTGATTGCCTTTTTATTAATTAAACGGATTCCTTTTTTTTTGTTTCCAGCAAGAATCCAGCTGCCTTGTTTTCATGTTTTTTCATGATAGGAAGAGGGAAATTTTAATTCGATATTTTATTGATGTATTTCGGTTAAATATAATATGTAATACGATCAATAATATATTTTCGATATTTTCGGAATTTGTCAATATCGTTAAAAATAAATTGAATAAAATTTTAATATACCTGGAACGAACTTTAAAATTTTACAAGATTTTTTTTAATTATTCTAAAGTTTACTTTTAAATTGTAAAACATATTTTTGTACAATTTTTTATTTCGATTACTTTCATTTAAAACATTTTTACTTATAAGAATTTTTTGCTATAAACTTCAAAGTGTATTTAATTCAACTGTTATCCATATATTTTTTTGTTGCATTTTTTAGCTAAAGATCTTTTCAACAAGCAAAACATTTATTTATTTTTTTATTTGAATTATTTTGTAAAAAAAAACATATGTTACATATAAAATTTTATCTAATAACTGTATGTTTGTTATTTTAAGGCAAATATTTAAAATTTGAAATTTTGTTATGGTTGGATAATCTGGGTCGACCTCACGGTCTTCCCGATTTCTCACTGTTGCTTGAATTGGTAAAAAATATAAAAGACATTTTTCTCGATGTATTTAGTTTCGATGCTTCTTTTAAGCTTTATTGTGATCAAATGTGACCAATCACATTTGATCAAAAAAGATCAAAAAACAAAATTTTATCTTTTTTGATTATTGGTAATCTACGTACCAATAATCGTCAACAATCAATCAATTTTGATCTCAAAATTGATCAAGCTTCATATATATCAAAAACAACAAATCAACATAGAAATTGTCGAGAGACGTCATTTCTACTGTTTTTCGGAGATAAGAAGATAAAAAATGCATAATTAAAATATTAAACATTTTTTCTGTTAGAAATCTCTATTTCCAACTGTTATGTTTAATGTTTAGTAAGCCGTCTGATATTTATTATGAAAACAACTTGAAATTTTAAATCATATAGCCTTTAAAAAGTGTTTTTGTTTTGTCTAAAATTTTTTTTAGTATAATTCGTCATATTTTTTTATTCGATTAGAAACTAGTTTTTCATTTATATCTTTCCAATTTGTTAATAGCAAAAACAATATGACATACAAATTTAGTAATATATATAATAATTTTTTTAGATTGATAAAAACAATAAAACCTGTTATGCGACAATATTGAACTATAGTATTTATTATGATATTTAATCAATTACTTTAAAACAATCTCAATCTGAATTAATAAATGAATTATATATGCAATTTTTTTTTGTTATAATGGACTGTTGTGTTCTTTGTTTAGAACACAACACCAGTGTGGAGTCCAAGACGAATGTTTAAATTGTTAAAAATTAATTACCACAAATATTTTTTTTAAAAAATTCATCGGTTTAAATAAATTCTCTACTTTTTTTAAAAAAAAACAAAGAATTAAAAACCTTTTACTTAATGAATTACAAGTATAACAAGGACATTAACAATGTCACAAATAAGAACCTTAGGTTTATGCCAACAGGTTCAAGGAACGGGAAAGCCGGTTGAGAACATGTGAAAGTGGTAAATAATGCTCATCACTATTCGTTGCTTGAAGAATACTTCAAGACAGGCCGCATCTAAATGTTCCACCACATGGAAACAAAAACTCATCCTAAAAAAATTATTGTGAATATGGTTTACAGTTATGGTCCTATTAAAGAAATTACACTAGTCTTAATTTTATTTATGTAGTTTGAAATTTATAAAATTGTATACTTCATATAACAGGGTTGTTTAAATTTATTTTTCTATGATTTTTTATTATCATAAAGTAACAGATTACCTATTAAATCTATATTTTAGTATATTTAAACTGTGTAGTATGTGCGATGTGACCGCAAAAACAGTGTTTTAAAATTTTTTTTGGATATGTGTGTACAGGATTAGATTCATAAAATTTATTTAGCCGTTTTTATACATTTTTTCTTTTTTGTTGCTTCCTGAAATAATGTAAAAAAATTGTTGTTAATAGCATTTTATTACACACTTAAACTAATTAAAACGAGTTTGCGTTTTTTACTAAATATTTAATTGTGATAATGCACAAAAAATGTTTCATAACATGAAATCTAATCTAATTTTTCACAGATATTCATAAATATCGGTAGTGCGGTACAAAATATATTAGATCAAAAATTCGAAAATATTGGTAGTTGAGCCTTTGTTTTTATAGCTCATCGTGTATCTAAAGCAAATTTGTGAATTCGAAATGTAAAAATTGGTTATTTTAGTGTTCGTAAATATAAATAATTGTCGCACAGCGGGATTTTTGGTTGTTAAAAATTTATAATTTTGTTAAAACTGAAAAAAAAATTAGTTTACTGATGCATGTAAAAATCTTGCATCGATTACAGTATATAAATATACAAACAAAAGATCAAATTTCAATCATAAATTTTTATTTACAAATTTCGTCTTTATACAATATCGTATTGTATAAAAATAAGTTTGTTGCAGAAAAATACATTTTTTTTCAGTTACACAATGTTATATAACAATTATTTTTTGTGTATATAAACAAATAAAGTTCGCTGTCAATATGGTTGATATATTTATAATTACTTTGATCCGATTTTTTTGCTACATAGTACAAATAAAAATCATAAGCAATTTGCAGTTACCAAGATATTTCGCAATAATATACTAAAAAAAAACAATAAAAACTTTTTGTATCTTACATACGACATAAATTATTATAAGATCAAAAAACATGAAAAGTATATTAAAACATACTTGATTTTTTATGTTTTTTATATTGATAGTATACTTTTTTCAAACAAAATTTCATAACTATACACTATTTTTTATATAGAATACGGCCTAAAATTTGATACAAATACACTAAAAAAATATCAAAATATATAAATTTACCTAGTTTCTAGGTATATCTTATTTTAAACCATACAAAAACATTGATTGTGCAGATATATCTGTGAATAACATCATTTCAAAGCATTTAACATCATTTTAAATAGTGTAAAACACATTTTTTTTATTAAATACAAATAGAAAATAAAATCTGTATTAGTTTTAACATAGTAAGATGAAGGTTAAATAGTAAATTTATATTCTTTTTCTGTATAATCAATGTACTATGTATGTACAAAGTTTTTTGTTTGTTTATTTATATATTTTAATTTTTCAATTGAAATCTTTAATAATACATGAAAGCCATTATTTGATAACAAAGTTGAATATGGTGTACATAAAATTTTTTAATATATAAAAAACATAATGCAAAAATGTAACTTAGACAATATATATTTCTCATACGGATTGCATAGTAGATGTACAAATCCAAAAATAAGCATTATTTCAAAATAGACACATTCGTTCAGTGAAATAATACACATAAAGTTATTTATTTCTAGCTGTTTGAATATTTTTTTTATCAGATATTAATATACAATATGATTTTTTTGCTGTTGAAGAGTATCTAAATAAATAAAGTTGTAAATTTTATAGAAAAACATTGGATAAAATTTTTAAATTGTATATTTATCCTAATTTTTTGATATTTTTACTATATTGGTTAGAATAAGAATTTTTTCAAAATTTAATATATATGAGATATAAAGATGTATTTTTCATATAAAAGGGTTTTCAATGTTAGAAAACTTACAATAATCATATGGATATATAAAATAAGTATTAATTATTGTGAAAAAACCGACAAAACATGTAAGATAAACTTGCATGAAAGAAAATTTATTTTTATTTTCTATACTTGATAGTTCAAGCAAAAATTTTTATTTGTTGTACATTTTTTTTTATATCAGCCTTTTTTGTTTTTTTATATATTTGAAAATATAAAAATTTCATTAGTTTTTAAAAGTCATCAAAGCTCAGTTTTTTCAGCGTTATATAATATAAAAAACACATGGTTTAATATTCTGGTTCGACCTCGTGTTCTTATCGATTTATCTAAGTTGTTTTCTTTTCGGATAAAAAATGGGAAATTTTTGAATGTTTTCTTTTCAATGCTTTTAAAAAATTTAAGTTTATATAAATATTTTTTTGTCCTTAACCGAAAAATTCTTTTTTATTTTTATGAATCATAACAATAATAGAAAATTTAAAAAGGAATGTTTTCGAAAAAATTTCCCTATATATATGCATTTTCTCGTACACTAAAAATCTGGAAGAATATCTCACAGATTTTTTCCCACAAAAAACTCAACTCACAACCTTCCCGAGTTGCTCGTTTCAAAAAAGACATTCATGAGACTCGCAGACCTGAAAAAGCTTGTTAATGATATTTATAGTCTACTGTTGTGTTTCTAGAGAAGAATCACGTCGCTCTTTTTATTTAATACCTATTTAGAATGCATTATTAGCATGCTGACCCACGAAAACGTCTTTCAAGTTTTTTAAAAAATGTGAGCAATTTTATTTTGATCCGAAATGATCAAAAATACAAATTTTTGTACTAATGCTTAAGGTAAACCGTGTAAAATTTATAAATAGTATGCAAACAATTTTGAATAAAAAATTGAATATCAGAAAAAAAACATATCACATAAAAATTTCAATAACTTTTTTTTTCTTTCAGCGATAAGAAGATTAAATTATTAAATGAAAAAATAATGTTTTTTTACCGTTAAAAACTTTTCGGAACACAAAAATTTTCATCAAATTAAAATTCATATTAACACACATAATCATACAACTTTGTAGATTGAATTTGGATCCTTAATTGAAATATACATTTTATCTTTATCAATTTCAAACAAATGTATTAATGCTCTTAAATTTTTATTGACTCGAAAAAAAATTACATGTCTATTTAAAATCAGCATTTGATAAATTTTACTTTTAATATGAAATTTTTCTATTATATAAATTAGTTAGATACCAAATAAAAATTAGAGAAATCTGAAAATTTACAGAGAAATATAGCACTCACTATATATAAACTTTAAAAAATTATTAATACAATAAGAAAAGATTTTCAAAAATTAAAGGTGTAGTGAACAACAAGATACAGTCTGGGTCAGTGCGCCTAAATAAAAAGTTTGCATTTTTTTCATAAATCAACAAAAAAAAGCTAGTTATGGATTCTACAAATCAAATTGAAAAGTAATAGTAATTTTCTTCGTTATAAATTTTATTTCTAAATTTTACATTTATTATGTGAAAAACAATTTTTCTTGTTTACAATGTTCAACGTATGCTTGTATGTAAATAAACATGCAAAAATATTTCATAGTGCATGTAGTATAAATGAAGCTAATTTTTTTATTCTAAATCTTTAAAAATAACAATTCATAGAAATCTTTTCAGTTTTTTTAACAATGTGTTTTTTTTGTTGCGAAGGTACCGAAATATAAATATCTATTATCACGATGTATATTACTTAATAAAAAATAGCTCTGTAGTATGAATAATTTATATAATGTGTGAATAGATAAATTTAAAATGAAAATATTAATTGTTTCTTATGCATTTTTTTAAAATTATAAAATCTTTATAAGCGTATCTTATGATATTCTGCACCAATCGATCTTCTTTTAATAAAATTCTTTTCAAATCAACAATATTTTCTGTTGCATTAACTAAGTATTTTGTTATACCTAAAATAATACTCTGGTATATTTTTGCTATAAGTATTAATATTATGCTAAAAAGAAAAGAAAAAATTGTTTCAATCCATTATTTTTTATAAACAAATGTAAACTATTCATAATTTTTATTATTACATATTTTTCAATTTTTTCTTTTTTTTACAATTGGCAACTTTTGATAAACCGAAGACACATTCTATTTTCGGAATAACTAAAATTGATTAATATAGCAAATTTGTATTCAATTGGAAATTGAAATACAAAATTACATATTTTACCAAACTCTAATTATCCATATTTGCCATCACAAAGGAAGAATATTTTTTTAGAAATTTTTTAGTATTTTGAATACCACATTTTCACATAAAAAACCAACAAACTTTTATATCCAAATCATAATTAATCAATTTAAACAGTTTTTCTTATTAAATATTATTGTATTGGTCAAAGATAAAAATGACCTATAAAAAGTTTGATATTATATTTAGAAAAAAATATTTGGAAGATTAATATCCCCAATAAATTCTTTCTTTATATTTATTTAATTCAAAAATAATCAAACATATTTAAATAATTTATATAAATAATATTAAAACTATAAAAAACAATTATAATGTAATTAGTATAGGAATGTAACTAACAGCATATTTAATTATTCGTTTTGAATAAATTTGTATGTAAATGTTAAATCACCAAACTTTTTATTGCCGAAATGGCTTCTGGTGTTTCGAGTTCTTTATTTGATTCAGTGACTGATAGAAAAAATATTTGTTTAGATATATCATTAAAAACCATAAAATGCTTATAAAATTTTTAATATTGTGTTTTCAAATAAATTTCTTAAATTAAGTGTTTTAAAAAACATTATGTAAAGCAGTAATGATATATAGGAATAGAAAAATTTTTATTTTTTGAAAAAACGAAATGATATTACCAAAAAAAATTATAAAACACAGAGTATGGTTTTTACATCGCAACTGCTGCACTTGGTGTCTCGTTTTTTTCATAATGAAATGTACATACAGCGAAAGCGGCAGCAAATCAATTGCTGACATAAGTAGCAAATTAATTTGTTCATAAACTTCTACAACAAAAATAACTGTAAATAGGGTTGTGTTTATG
>AFBI03000070.1:196407-209211 GCA_000230595.3 Edhazardia aedis USNM 41457
TAAAAATTAGAGAAATCTGAAAATTTACAGAGAAATATAGCACTCACTATATATAAACTTTAAAATTTTTTTTATATAATAAGAAAAGATTTTCAAAAATTAAAGTTGTAGTGAACAACAAGATACATTCTGAGTCAGTGCGCCTAAATAAAAAGTTTACATTTTTTTCATAAATCAACAAAAAAAGCTATTTATGAATTCTACTAATCAAATTGTAAAGTAATAGTAATTTTCTTCGTTATAAATCTTATTTCTAAATTTTACATTTATCATGTGAAAAACAATTTTTATTGTTTACAAATTTCAACGTATGCTTGTGTGTAAATAATCATAAAAAAATGTTTCATAGTGCATGTTGTATAAATGAAGCTAATTTTTTTTATTCTAAATCATTAAAAATAACAATTCATATAAATCTTTTCGGTTTTTTTAACAATGTGTTTTTTTTGTTGCGAAGTAACCGAAATATAAATATCTATTATCAAGATGTATATTACTTAATAAAAAACAGCTCTGTAGTATGAATAAGTTATATAATGTGTGAACAGGTAAATTTAAATTGAAAATATTAATTGTTTCTTATGCATTTTTTTAAAATTATAAAATATTTATAAGCGCATCTTATGATATTATGCCTAATCAATTGTCTTTTAATGAAATTCTTTTCAAATCAACAATATTTTCTGTTGTATTCACTAGGTTTTGTTATGCCTAAAATAATACTTTGGTATATTTTTGTTATAAGTATTAATATTATGCTTAAAAGAAAAGAAAAAATTGTTTTTATTCATTATTTTTTTATAAACAAATGTAAACTATTCATAATTTTTATTATTACATATTTTTCAATTTTTTTCTTTTTTTTACAATAGGCAACTTTTGATAAACCGAAGACACATTCTATTTTCGGAATAACTAAAATTGATTAATATAGTAACTTTTTATTCAATTAGAAATTGAAATACAAAATTACATATTTCAATAATGCTAATTATCCATATTTGCCATCATAAAGAAGAATATTTTTTTAGAAATTTTTCGGTATTTTGAATATCATATTTTCACATAAAAAACCAACAAACCTTTATATCCAAATCATAATTACTCAATGTAAACAGTTTTCCTTATTAAATATTATTGTATTGGTCAAAGATAAAAATGACATATAAAAGGTTGATATTATATTTAGAAAAAAATATTTGTGAAGATTAATATCCCCAATAAATTCTTTTTTGGATTTATTTAATTTAAAAATAATCAAACATATTTAAATAATTTATATAAATAATATTAAAACTATACAAAACAATTAAAATATTATTAGTATAGGAATATAAACAACAGAATATTTAATTATTCGTTTTGAAAAAATTTATATGTAAATGTTAAATCATCAAACTTTTTATTTCCGAAATGGCTTCTGGTGTTTCGAGTTCAAAATTTTTTTCAGAGACTGATAGACGAAATATTTGTTTAGATATATCATATAATCAAAAAAAGCTTATAAAATTTTTAATATTGTGCTTTCAAATCAATTTCTTAAATTAACTGTTTTAACAAACATGTGGTAAAGCAGTAATGATATATAGGAATAGAAAATATCTATTTTTTGAAAAAAAACGAAATGATATTACCAAAAAAAAGATAAAACACAGAGTATGGTTTTTACATTGCAGCTGCTGCACTTGTGTCTCGTTTTTTCATATTGAAATGTACATACAGCGAAAGCGGCAGCAAATCAATTTCTGATATAAGTAGAAAATTAATTTGTTCAAAAAATTCTACAACAAAAATAACTATAAATAGGGTTGTGTTATCACAACATGTACTTCAAAATATTATCTAAAGGCTTTCTAGTCCCCGCCATAAATTTCCATGACAGTCAAATCCATGTATTAAGAAACAAATTAATTGGCAATGATAAACAAACATTACATCCAAAAATAAATATATTTTCATTTTTAAATATATTTATTATCAAAATTAAATTTTCTGAAGTTATTTATTATATATTTAATTCTTATGGTTGTTTAAAATAAAAAGACATTAAACATGATAACATATTAAATAGAACCTTGCATTTATTATTTAACAGATTTCAAAATCTTTTTTTCCAAAAAAAAAATCATATTTTTTGCAATTTGAAACCAGAAATTTATAAAAATATATACATCGTGTATTATTATCTAAATCAAATGATACTGTAGTAATATGATATTCTGCATGAGATAATTGCAATTAAAATAGTAATTAAAACACTTGAGTGTAATCAATGTCAAATTTATTTTTGATGATTAATAGATATTTAATAAATAATTATTTTTAATCAAAAGGTTTGATATTAATCTATTTAAAGCCTTTATATTAAATTATTGATCAAAATGAATATAACTTGATAAAGAATACTCTAAAACTAATAATAAAGGTAAAATAAAGTCAATAAAATAATAAAGAAGACGGAGGAATCGATTATAATCGTAAACACACAGACTGTAGATATCCCCATGCTGGTAAACATAATTTTGTAAATAAATTTACATACAAAATACTTTCCTTTTACAATCTCTTTTTTCGCTACTTTCATCAGTCACCCGCAGAGTGCGGCAGATACATATTTCTTTTCTCAAAGTGAATGTTTTTAAACCAGTATATCATGCCAATAGCTACAAATTATAAGTCATACAACAGTTATAAAAAGAAAAATTGCGTATAAACATAAAATGTTTCTTAAAAAAATCATTTTAGGATATTGACTTTGCTATTTTTTACATTTTTTGTGCATCATGCTCTGATATATACCGTTTAATATGTAAATTTGTTTATTAAAATGTCTTTATACTGAAAAACATACTATTATTGGTATAATCTTATAAAATATAGAGAAAAATAATCTTAAGTTTTGATTTTAAAACTATAGAATTCGTGATAGAAAAAACAAGGTTTCTTATTTTTGATTGTAATTTTTGGAAAAATTTTCTTGCGTGTCTTCTGTTCGTAGATATCTTCGACAATTGTTTTAAATTTAAAATTTCAAAACTGAATAATTCAATAAAATTTCAAGGTATAAATCTTATGATATTTAATATTATATTGAATATATTAATTGTAATAATATAAAAAATCAAATAGTTTATATAAGATGTCTTCACGAAATCATATTTAAAAAATTAAGAAATCGTCAAGATGATAATTTATCTATTGATCTGGATTGTATCCAAATTTACCAAACTGTTTTAGTAGTACACACAAAGCATTTTTACTAAATTATTTTCTATCCTATAGACGATAAGTGAAAAATATACCTAATCCGTATCTGTTTTAACAAATATAGACAAAAAAACCCGCAAGATATTTTAGATGAGTAAATTCTTAAATGATAACTTTTTTTGGTGACAGCATTGTTGAATATTAAGAGTTTTACGGTTTTAGTGTACCTTTTTTCATTATAATTGTATATATTTAGGGAAAATAATATTTATTTTTAGAAATTTTGTCATTTGATTTTTAAAAATTGATAAAATAATATTCGACAAATTAATCTAGTCAAATATTGTTTTAAATTTGAAATAAAAAATTGTTATTGGTTGATGTAATTATTGCCAATATAGATAATTGTTTACAAAAAAATTGACATAAAATGATTTAAGATATTTTACTGAAATTTAAGTGGTTTTTTAAATATTAATTTTGGTGGTTGATGATTGACTTTTGGTTTGAAAAACCAAGAAAAAATATAAAAGGAATTTTTTTAAATAAATATGCATAAAAAACAATCTTTGGTTTTATCTTCGTTTTCTCACAATTCTAATCAAGTTCCGCCCAACAAGCATTAAAAAAATAAGGTTAATATAAAACTTTTATGCTAAATTAATAAAAAAATTATTTTTATAAGCATAGTTTTGTGTGTTTTTAGTATACTTTTTTTTTCAAAATTTTTACTATGCATGCAATATTTAAACATTTGATAAAAATCTGTTTTCTGCAATTATTTTTTACTATTTTTTAAATTTTTATTTTCACCACCTTTTAAAATTTTAAGTATACCAATAAAATAACATATAAGAAGTTGCCTTTTAGCATATAGGATAGCCAAAAATCCAAAAAAAGTATTTTTTTGCTTTTAATTTGAAAGAAAGAGAAAATCAGATTTTCACCATTTTTCTGTATTTTTGCAAGTTTAATTAATCGTAGTTTGTAATAAATCTTACAACATTGATGCTGAAATAATTCTAATAAAGTATTATGCCAATAAAAACAAATATTTTTGGCACGAAAAAACCACTTTTTTTAAATAAAATAATTCTACAAAAGTTATGGATTATAAATTTTTACCGTAAATAAGCGCACAATATGCTCCTAAATATTTTGATTATGTACAAATATAATGTTTATTGAACAGCACAAAGTACTTTGCTTGGGTGAAGAGAAAAGTGTGTTTCTAAATGCATCAATAAACCAATGAATTCTTTCAAAAAGAGCTTAGAGACCAAAACTAATTGATCAATCATCTTTTGGTCATAGTAAAACGAATATTTAAGTCATGGAATACGGATGTTTCAGCAGAGCATGATAAAAGAAAAAAACAATGATCATCATAAAGAAAAATTCACTGTGAAAAGTTCAACATTCACGGAAATATCTTTAAATAATCTAATAAATACCAAAAAAGAAAACTTTAAGTTCGTTTTAACAGCATCATAAGACTTTGTAAAACAAAATTATATCGCTATAGGCTCAAAACGAAAAAATATGATATAATCTTCATTTTCAAGTGATGCTACCATAAAAAAATTTTCCCTGTAAAAAATCATTTCTACTAAAAATAGCTATTTTCTTAATCGAATCTTGATAGAGGCTCTATCTGTATTACTGTTATATAAATATCGCACATTTTTTACATAAAAAATTAGTTAATTAATAAGAATAAATTTTTAGTTTTGATTCAAATTTTTTTATATATTAAAAATATTTTTGAACTGAATAAAAATTTATTTTTATTTAAAAAGAAGCATGATATTAGAATATTTGTATTGAATTTTAGAGAATAGAAAGATTGTTAAAAACTATAATAGATACAAGAAATAAGAAAAGAAGAGAGAAAAAGGTGAAATGTTCAATAGTAATAGTATGATAAATAGTAATTGGAATAATGATGATGAGGATGGAAAGATTATTAGTAATAGTAGTAACAATACTTTTTTATACAAATATAGCAAAATTTTTAAAAAAACACATTTTTATTTATACTATTTTACAGTTTAGAATAAAAACCTGATTTTTTTATACTAATATGAAAGATAACTCTCTATTACTTTCATTATAAGGTTGGATATTCTTATTTAAGCTTTTTATTGTCATTTGTCCCAAATATGAAAGTATTTTACAAAATATATAGAATAAAATTCAATTCGTAATATATCGATTACTTTTATATTTTCAACTTCCATTTTTTCTATTGGCTTTTCCACGTATTTGATTGTCGTTGAATCTGTTGTATTAAGGAAAAGGTTTTAAATACATGGAGTTTTAAGTTCAACTAAATTTAGAGTTATTAAGGTTAAGAGTTTTCAACCAATTGTTTCAATGATTATGCCAGAATTCGATCTGCATCACCTATATATATGATACGTAACAAGTCTTCAAGTGCAGTTTCTGCAAGGACATAGAATTATTTATATGATTCATAGTTTTTATTTAATTTAACTACTATTTCAAGATTATTCATATTGTAAAAATTGAAGAATATGTTTTTTGACGCTTTTTCTTTTCATTTAAAGAATACCCTACATTCATGAAATTTATAATTTTATTTTGGTGACAAATACCTTTATGGTTGTTATTATTTATACGCGTTTCGTCTTAAAAATAGGCAATTTTTTCATTTTAAGTGTTTCTTTAATATTGAATTTTTTTAATCGTTAAAACATTCTTTGAAAAAAATTCTTTATATTATAATATAATTAAAGGTTTTTGGACAGTTTTTCGTGCCAATTTGTTTTCATAGCACAAATTTTGTTTCATCGTGAGTACTTCTTTAATAAAAAATGTTAATTTTTTTTAAAAAATAACAATTAATTGATTGAAGCATTAATTGCATATAATGAATTTGTGTATCTTAACCAATTTTCATCATTGAAATAAAATAAGAGTATTTTTTATATATGAAATCAGTAACAATGTTTTCAGAAAATAATTTTGTAAAGGAAAGTGTCAGAAATAAATGATTTTATAAATATAGATGAGGAATGTTTAAAATGGATTAGAACAGCGTTCTCATATATGAGAAACCCAATTATTTATGATTAAGTTATTCTTTACTCGAACTATATAATTTATTTAAATAAAATACCCTTACTTATATAAATCGAAACAATTCTTTTACAAATTCGATGCATACAGAATCTGTCAGTAATGACCATGGATTTTCTTCAAGAAATCAGTGAAGCATAACAGTCACAAATTTTTTACTTATTTTCATTTTTGAGTACATAATTTTGATTTCTGTCAGGCAAACAAAGTAGTGTTTTATACTCTTTTATATAAAAACTTTCTATGAATAAAAACATTAATTGATTATAGGAAAGATATAAATTTTTGATTAATAAATTTAGTTATATAAATTAGATACTTATTTATGTAAATCGATGTTTTATATGCTTTAAATGCCTATTTAACATATTTTATACATTTATTTCTTGTAAAATAGTTAAATATGTTATGAAAAACTTAAATCGGCGGCTGCATCTACAACACTTTTCACGAATTAGGTTTTCTTAGCTTGAAAATGAAATTAGAAAATTTTGGATTATTTAATCTTCTGTAGTAAAATATGAACTTCAAATTTGTTTTTTTATAAAATATATACTAGTTGCGAATTTTTAATCTTAGATGTAAAACAAATCATTGAACCTAAAGTAATTTATTATTATCTTTTTATGTTTCTTACGAATAACAGTCATAAATTTACATCTAGAAAAAACATTTGTGTGTAAAACCAAACTTTTAATATAGGAAATGTTGATTTACACGTATAAAATATGTCAAAATATCTAGATTACTTTTTTAAGTTATTTAATGGGTTTAACTTAATACTTAGTGCACAAAAATATTTATATTTATAAATTTGTGTTAAATTAATGTAAATCAATATTGTTTGGTATTTTCAATTTATAAATAAATTAAACTGTACATAAAAGGTGCAAAACAGTTATTAAAGGCAAAATTATAAATTTAAATCACGATAAATAAAGTTTTTATTCCCAAATATGATAATGAAATAGAAACATTATTCTCATGAATGCGAAAAAGTATAATTCTGCTATATTACTGTGAAATAACGATAAATCGAACACAAGAAAAATCCTCAAAGAAGCGGTCAATCATAATGCAGGAAATAATAAGTGTGACAGGTGTGTATAGATATGATTCAAAAAGAGAAAAAGAAGATATATGGACGTTTGAATTTATTCTTTTATTAGTGATCTTTGTCTGTTTTCGGGGCGTTAACCGATGCTATCGACAGGTCTAAGGTCTTTCTATTGTGAAAGATTGCATTTCGATTGTTATTTTTTTTAAAAAATATTTGATAGAGAGAAAAAGTCAGATTCTTTCATAGATTTCTGATTTGTCTGTTTAATTTTTCTTTTCATTGATCCTTCTTTTGCGATTTTAACTTGAGTGCGGTTTACTGAATAAGAAAATATAATTGACTAATCAGAAATATTCATTAGAAAATGATCATTTATTCTCTATGAAGATTTTTTAAATACCACCCCCCACCAAAAATGCGAGCATACACTAGTATAAAACATCAAATACATACGATAACAGAAATAAACGCCAAAACAATTACCATCATATATCAAACAAAGAATATATTCCAACTTCTAATTATTCTTCCTTATATATTATTGAATCTTATCTTTTCTAGAATATTCACCCTTTAATTCCCACAGTAGTAAGAAAACATTGTTTATAAACATTATATAAATCTATTAGTTGTATGTCGTCACAGTAACTAAAATAACCATTGTTTGATTGGGTTATTTTATCATTTGTTTTTATTTGTTATTCGTGTTTTGATGGTTTTGATGTTTGACACTTTTGACGTCTCATTTATTTGATTTGTCTGATTGTTTAGGAGAAGAATTATTGGTATTTGTTGATATCAATATTTCTTCGACTTTGATAAGTGATTTATCAAATTGTGACGATTGGTCCAATTTGATCAAAAAAAAGCTTAAATAAGCTTGATAAATAAATATCAACGAGTTTTAAATGTCTTTAAATTCCTATAATATTTCGAGTGACAAAAAGTCGGGACGACTAAGAGGTCGCCCGCGCACATCCAACCCTATTGATAAAAATTTTCATTTGAACATATTCTAAAAAAGATAAAAATAAAGTGAGTGAGATAATAACTTCCTTATATAATAAATGTCGTGATTTACACAGAAAAACATTAGGAATAGTATTTATGGATGTAGGTCTTTGTTTTGATGCCCTTATAATACGATTTGGCCTGTTTTCTATTTAACCTTTTTTTGTCACATTATGAGAAATTATTAAATGTTAACGTAAAAAAGTTTTCTGTATGTCATATAATTATAAATTTCATTTTATAAATATTCCAATAATAACAAATTTTTGGCCAAGCTAGGCGACACAATAATGAAATAATATATACAATTTTATAGAGTATGTTTGCCGTACTCTATGACGAACATTTAGTGTGTCGTAAAAACTGTTGTAAAGAGAAAGATTTATGTTGATATATTTATTTGCTAATTTATACTCTGATTTGCCTGTGCATACAATGTAGTTATTTTCAGAGTTTTCTATTCTTAAATATCTGTTCCTCATTGTTACTCATATACATTGTATTCATTTATCTATTTATAGACAACAGATAGTAAGTTTTATGATTGGAAACTTCTTATTTATCATTTATAACTAAAATAAATAATTATAACTTATGTCTGACAATAGTGTTATTATATGTTTTTCAGATGCGATTGATAATATAATGTCATAAAAAATGTAACATAAATTAATCAATATTTTCCATATTTGGAAATGATTACATATTATTGGTAAAAAGATTAAGAATAAGCTTTACTGATGCATCAAATATCTATGAAGAAATTGCTTTTTTTACAATGTTATTTCTTAATTTAAAAATAGAGGCATTTTATAATTATCAGAAACCAAAAATATTTTTAATAGGCAAAGAATTAGGTATAAAAAATTTTTTTATATTTTTTACATAAAAACTAAGTTACTATTTGCTTTTTCAAATTTTTTAATATCCACTTTTTTATAAATTTGATTTGATTTCCAGTCTATGCTAAAAGAATAGAAGCATAATGTCCACAAATCACATATATCCCATCCGTTGTACTGGATGATAACTGTAATCCCATGCAATTTCGTAAAGATCACAGTCTTCAGAGTTTCCAAAAACGTGCAAAGCAAAGGACGAAATATAATATCTTTCTCTTTCTACATATTTAAAAAAATCATCTAACTCCGGACTTAAACGGGCCTTAAATCTACTCCAAGATCTTTTCAATTTATCAGCTGGTTGATAGTCACTAATTTTATAGATGTTTTCTGATGTAAATGGATTGATTTTTTCCTTTTCTGTATATATTCTTCGAATAGATATTTCATCAATGATATCATATTGCGGAAAGTTGGATATTTTAATCGGTGTTTCAATAAAAACATGATCTGTTTGATCAAAAAAAATTTTAGGAAGTATGCAAATTTTTGATAATTTTTCCTTCACATTTTCAAGGATATTTTTAAAATTGTCATGTTCGAATAGTTTTGAGCGCACAGAAAATCCCTGACTAAAAATTATTTCTGAAATGGTCAAGCTTATGTCTGTAGATAATAAATTCTTTATATCATCACTAGTCAATACGATATTATTAAAAATTACCTTTAATTCATGATTTTCATTTTCAATTAAAGCTTTATCAAATTCAAAATTTTCATGAATTGACAAATTACGAGTATTTTCTTTTTTGAATAAAGCATTTCGCAGTACCTTAATCAAACAAGGATTCTTAAAATGTTTTAATAAGTTTTTCAAGATGCCTTTTTTTACCTTTAGAACTAATAAGGAGTTGGATATAATGAATTCATCTGTGTATATGCGTGAAAATTCATCTAATGCATTCTTTGAATCCCTTATAATATCATCTTTAATTTTCATACCAATAGCTGAAAGCAACATATGTTTTTGCTTAAATATATAATCCATCCCTTTTATGCGGAAATTATCTTTTAGATCAAAATCTAAACCATGTAGATATAATTTCAAACATAAATCTTTAATATTATCATTTTTCAATTTTCTGTATATTTTTGATATAATATCCGAATTTTTTTCGATTATTTTTTTAAGTATTTTATCAAAATCATTTTTTTTAAACATTTTTACTTTTCTGTTCTCTAAAAAATAAGAAACAGTCAATTTATCGGCGACAATTTTATTTATTAAATTATCAAATTGTGTATTATCTCCCAAATATTTAATTTTTTTTGATTCAAGCTCCACTTTACTGTTATATATTTCCACCCATTCTTTTATAAAATTTTCAACATCAAAGTCTTCTAATTTTATAGTATTTTCATCATTAATTTCATCTTGATTAGGTAAATTTTCCGCTGCTGTTGAATCTGAATCTTTGTCTATTGCCTTTTCAGTAAATGGTCGATCTTTTGGAGACCATTTCATCTGATAAAATGTGTTTCTTATATTCTTCAAATCAATATCATACAAATTTCTTTGTCTTTCTTTGATTTTGTTGGGAAGTCTGATCGAAAAAAATTCATTTTCTACTGGAACCTTGACTGGCATATGGTAAAATTCTTCTTTAAGAGTATTATTTGGATCATCCTCGAAACTGCTTGATATTGTTTCACTTTCTTGTTTATATTGGCTCTGCAAATTCGGATTTCTTTGATTACTATTAATTGGTCGTGGGTGCGTGAATGTAAGATTGGGATTCAGCATAGGTCTATTCATCGTTGTAATTGTATTATAATTTCTGTTGCCAGCATGAATCGAATGAACATCAGCGACTGATTGTGTTAGCATTGAAGAATCAGAACTTTGCTGTAAAGATGTAACTGTTTTTGTATCACTTGATGACAAAATGTAGCTTCCATCATTTTTATTTGCTGTTTTTCCAAAGTTTCCACTAGAATTGTTATTAGCAATGTAATAAACAAAAATAGAAATAGCTACAAGCATTCCAAGAACTATTTTTTTAAATACTTGCCATTTTTTCTTTTTAAGCATATTGATTTCTTTTTATTTCTTTTTGTTAAGCGGTTTTCAAAATATTTTTTTTTATCTAATTAAAAAAATTAATATTATCTTATTACGATTTAATTAATTTTTTGAAAAGGAGATAAAAAGCATGAACCGCGATTTCTATAATACACAAGTTTTAGATTGATTATATTAGTATTATTTGTTGTTTATACAATTTTTTTATATCCGATTATGCTTACATCAAATTTCAAAAATTCTATGTTTGTTTTAAAATATTAACATTAAAGCATATATATCAATAGTAAGCGAAAAAAAACAACAGCAGTTATATAATAAAAAAAATTCATAACTTTTTTGATCGTAAAAATAGAGTTTTGTCATATAAAACTTAATTATAGAGTCTTTATAGGAGATTTTTTTAAAAAAATAAACGAATTTTCAAGGACAAACTAGCATTTTATGAACTAATTACGAATTGTATAGCACATGTTAAATACGTTAGAATTCTTTAATAAATAGCAATAAAATGTAAATTCACATGAAATTTCTTTTAAAAATGCTTCATAGTAAAAACAATAAAATTTGCATTTTAACAAATAATTTATACCAATGGTAAACAATAGAAAGCTTAACTCTAAAAAAATTACAATTGAAAACAATAAGAATGGTTGATCCTTTTATTTTAAAATGTGCAGGAAGCAGTAATTAACAATATAAATAATTCGTATAATGGTGATTTGTATGAAATTTCATTTCGATATTATAAATCACAAAAAATTATAACTTTTGTTAATCGAAATCCTTTTACGAAAATACGAAATATATTATAAATTCGAATAAAGTCAAGTATAAATATGTGAACAATGCTAATAAACGTTCTACACAGAAATTTAAAAAATTGATATTTAAATATTGTAAATATATTTTTTGTTGATTTTTTTTTAAAATATTATAAAAACCATTTTACTAAAAATACAAAAAATTTGACAGCAAACATTTTTAGAATTTAAGGGCAAAAAAATTGTTTAACCAACGTTGTTTGCGTCTTTAAAACAGAAGGAAATAAACCTTTTATTTTTTAATGTATTAGATACATTGGTATTTGCCTTTCATACTAATATTTACAAAAAAATGCAAAAACATTTTGCTAAAAGTATAAGAATTGAGATTTATATGAATTTAATCATTTTTTTAGTAAGAATATAAATTAAATCGTTTAAAAAACAAAATTAGAGCACAGATGATCAAATTTACACTCTTTTTGGATAGATTTGTAAATTAAATATACAAACTATTTAGAAAGCCTTTTTATTATATATACAATCTTGAATCATATATCTATGAAAAAAACCGCAAATCTAATCAGTTAAGCATATTTCATATATAATAAAGATCTAATTTAGTTTAGATGTAATATTTTAAATTTATAAATTAACTTTGTGGATACAACCTTTAGAAGATAAATGTAACATATTTAAAAAAAACATAAAAATTTTTATTTTTAGATATTGTGG